>JAJOOH010000352.1:0-51601 GCA_029582605.1 Solanum gracilifrons | reverse complement strand
AGTTATTCACCTTGTTGAACAGGATATCACAGGGTAACCCCGAATGGAATGGAGGAGGAGTGAAACTTGTGATACAGAAAACTGCAGGTATGCTGGAAGTAGATGCAGTGACCAGTGTTATTAAAAGCGAGGAAAAGCACGCTTAAAGTGCAAAGTGAGGCGAAGCGCAGCCCCTGAGCTTTTATTTCCTAAGCGAGGCGATATTGAAAAAGTGCTCACTTCTACCGTTGAAGCGAGAAGCGCAAGAAAAGAAAAAGCGTGAAAAGGCGCGCTTAATTTGAAAAAGAGCTAATTGGGGTTTTTTTTTTTTAAAATGTAAGGTTTTTTTTCTTTAATAATTTCTGAAATCCTTACGCGACTTCACATACCTCTTTCGCGACTTCAAATTTTTTTTTTGGACAGCTGCGAGGCTGCGACTGCTACTGTAAGTTCTCTTCTTCTCTTCTTCTTCTCTTCTTCTTTTCTTCTCTTCTGCTCTACGACTTTTTTTTTCTATATTTGGTTGCTGCTGTGTTTTTTTCTATATTTTTATTGCTGCCAGGGTAAGTTCTCTTCTTCTTCTTCTTCTTCTTCTTCTCCTTCTCTTCTTCTCTTCTTCTCTTCTTCTCTTCGAGGCTGCTGCGACTGATCTGCTACATTGTCTCTTCCTCAGGATAGACAACATAATGTTGCAGACAAAATAACTGGTAAAGTTTTATCTTCACCCAAAAATGCATATCTGAGGTGGGCTGGCAATGCTTTTAACTCCAACTTGGGTGCTTCTTCAATGGTTGAGTGGAGGACCCAACACTCTGTTCAAAGGCTCCCAGTGATCACTTGATGTGCCTACAAGTGCTACATCAAGAAATTATACCATTTCCTGTACCTCAGCAACCCTATAGATATCATCTCCTACTAGCACTCACTCTAACAAGTCCTTGGACGCAATATATCGAGCCTTTTATGTGAGTTTTCCTAATATTAAAAATTTGAAGAGAACTCTAGTAACTGGTCTCACAACTCAAAACCCCTTTTCTGGATTGAGAATTAATTGAAGATAAACAAAAAATTTTTACTTTTTTCAGAAATTGATGGAAAATACAGATCAAGTCAAAGAGTTGATCGAAGCCAGTTCTACAAGCAAGAAGAGCTTAAGGTATGGGATCAATTTTGGAAGTTACCACTTGACCTTAATCCAGGTTATTTGGCTGATACTTCAAATTTAAAGCATCACCTAGCTAGGAGTCATATTAATGTGTCAGAATCAGGTCGTTATCCAGTTGTGAATAATGAATTGTTTCATGAATTGATTGCGAAAGCTATAGCAAGGCATCACTTACCTTTTGCATTCGTGGAATAGGAAGGTATAAGGGAGATACTTAGTTTCTTGAATCCTACTATCAAAGGTTGATGTTTTGAAATTATATCAAAAGCAAAAAGAAAAAGTTCATTAAGAAATTGCAGAAATTCCTAGTAGAGTATGCTTAACTACTGATTTGTGGACATCAATTACCTTAAATAGTTATTTCTGTTTGACAGCTCATTTTGTTGATTTGAATTGGATTTTGAAAAAGAGGGTTTTGATATTCTGCCATGTGCCTCCTCCACATATCGGTCAAGTTTTGGAACCGATATTGATAAACTTTTTGAAGGAATGGGGAATCGAGAAGAAAATATTCTCGATAACATTAAATAATGCAAGTTACAATGAGAAAATTGTGGATAATTTGAAAGAGCACTTGAACTTGATGTATTCTTTGGTATGTAATGGGGACTTTGTCCATATTTGTTGTACAAATCACATTCTAAATCTGATTGTGAAAGCAGGTCTAAAGTCAATAGAGGCATCAATCTTTAACACAAGAGAGCATTAAATATGTGAAAGGTTCTGAGTCTAGTGTCACGGACTTAGACTTCAACTAAGTACACCGTGCGGCACTTGACAACTTGCTCACGAATCTTTCACGATTTTGCAAGTTCAAGTAAGCTTTTTTCAAACTAGACCGCTAAGGGAATGAAGAAAGACACAAGAGAATTACTTAAGAAGGTTTTTGTATTGCTCAAGACTTGGAAGATTTGCTTGATTCTTGCTTGATGAATTTACAAATGGTTGCCCCTCTATTTATACTACTAACTTAGGGGTTAATATGTAAATAATAATTGTGAAGCAAGTCCCTATATATTTACAAATAAGTCCTCCTTCTAGAATTCTCTATATAACTAGAAGATTTCAAGGACCTTCCATGCAAATCCATGGAATTCTAGGATCTACCATGGGAAATCCCTACATTTCTCTAGAATCTTCCAGCAAGGACTAGTTTTCTTTTCTATGTAAGCTTCCACATAGACAACTTTATGCCATGTGGCACTTACGTGGTGCTTATGTAGCGTGATGATGTGGCGGATCGTCACACTCTCCCCCACCTGATATTGCGACGACCACAGCGCATTACTGTTGCATAAACTCTCAGATCTTATATTTGAATAGCCACAAGTCCTCATTTCATTCCCATGTAGCTTCTTCCGATGATTTACCCTTCCAATAGACATGTAACACGACAACGACTTCTTATCTCTATCTCCCTCAAAACTTGTAGTGGTTTTCAAGAACATCGTCCCTTCCTTTTTTAACCCCTTTACAAGTTGTATAGCCAAAAGTTGTGCTTGCCCTTGTGTCTTTGGTACGGGGCACCATACGTGATCCTTCTCGCTCCATGACCAAGAGTCGTTGGAGATAGGGATCGATCATTGTGTGACATTTCCGGAAGAACTCTTGCCCAAGAATTATGTCAAAGATGTCTAAAGGAACGACAATAAAGTTGGTTTTACCTTGCCACTTGCCTAACGTAATGCTTACTCCATGAGCGACTACGCACACGAGAGTCAGTGGTGTGTTGAGTGTTGACCGTCTTGAGGTGGGTGTTACTTGGACTATAACTCAACCCCAACTTTGTTGTTGTGGTCTTGGTCATGACGTTGGCCTCCGCACCTGTGTCAACCATAGCACGAGTTGGTCGTCCATTGATCTTAATGTCTACATACTGTATGTTGTATTCTCTCGACTTCTTTGATTGCTTTGTGATAGCTTTGCATAGTCCAATCATGCCAAACTACGACGTGCCCGAACTTTGTCCTCATTCTTGTGCATCTCTCTCCTACCATTCCCGTAATATGACACCAAGGTTCTTCAGTTTAGGGCATCTTACATAGCCATGCGGGCCACCACATATGTAGCAATTGTTTCCTTCCTCTCAGCATTGCTTTGACATCCAAACTTCTTGCCATCAGACTTAGAGGTGTCATGATTCTTGGGATGTGGCTACTGTTCCTTTCTTTTGTCACGATCTCCCCCACCTTGGTTTTGACTACCTCTCATCTCCTCTCCTCTACCTTTGTCATGGTTGTCATGCCTAAAGTTTGTCAAAGTTTTGGCCTGTGTGATGGTTTCATCAATAGTCCTAACATGTCCACGTTCCAACTGCGTCTTGGCCCATCCATGAGTGCAACAACATATCTTTATTCATGAGGTTGGGAATTCGGAGTATGAGAGTGATGAGCTGCTTCACTTATGCTCGTATGTTTCCTATTTGCTTCAATTCTCTAAATCAGCGATTTACCTCATAGATGACGTTGTTGGGAAAGAAGGCCTTCTTGAATTCAACTCGAAATTGCTCCCATGTGTTGATGGTGCAAAGCCCATTCCCTATTTCTGACTCTTTTTGCTTCCATCATAGCATGGCCATTTCCGAGAGGTATAATACGACAGTGTTGATCTTGTTCTTGTCGCTCTTCACTTTGTTACACTTGAGTAATTCTCCAAGTGCCAAAGGAAATTCTCCACCTTTTGCGCGTCACGAGCGCCTTTGAACATCGATGGCTTGGGAGCCTCAATCTTGGCCTCCCTGTGATCCTGTCTCCATTGCACGTCACAGATCCTGAAGCTTCAATTTCTCGAGCGCTTCCAAGTTCCATCTCGGCCTTCCTGGTTTCAATTGTGCTTAATGCATCCATGAGCCAACACTCCAAGGAAATGATGATTTCCTTCCTCTCATATTTTGCATCCTTACACCCCTCCAACTCCTTACAGATATTGTCATTCTCTTCTATGATCCTAGTGTGACGACCCAACTTCACCCTAGAGGGTTGTCATAACGCCATTCTAACTTTATAGATTGTATCAAGAATCTTCGATTGAAGTTGACAGCGAAAGTGCATCAAGACGTGCCTATGAGATGGAACTACACTTTTCTTATGCTTGAAAGTGCTATTCCATAGCGTTGGCCTTTTTTGACTTCAAGTTACTTGATGTAGATTTTGAATGTTGTCCTTCAGAAATGGATTGGAATAAGGCAGAAACAATAGCCAATTCCTAAAGCCTTTTGATGAAATCACTACTCTATTTTCGGGAAATCAATATCCGATGGCCAACTTGTTTTCTCATTAAGTGTGGAAAATTGACTTGTTGATAATGGAGAGAAAAATAGTCAACATTTTGATATTAAAGAAATGGAGGAAATGGAAAAGAAATTTACAAAGTATTGGCAAGAGTATACTCCCGTTTTGTCTTTGGCAGTCGTTCTTGACCCTCGATACAAGTGGAAATTCGTGAAATTTTGCTTTTCAAAACTTGACTCTTTGACTTGTAATGAAAAGGTGAAGGCTGTTGAAGATAATTTGCACCAATTGTTTGAGTACATGAAATCTCCAGCATCTAGTAGTGCATTGGTGGGAAGTACTGTTGATGAATGTGATACTGAGATGAGAGATGAAATGGATGAATTTCATTTGTTTGCAAGTCAGACATAATCTAATTCGGAGAAAACACAATTACAACTATATTTGGAAGAGCAAGAGCATGTACTTGACCACAAGGGGAATGCTAATTTAGATGTACTCAAATTTTGGAAAGATAACATGAATAGATATCCTGAGCTATCACTGATGGCAAAAAATGTTTTATGTATACCTATTAGTACTGTTGTGTCTGAATCAACGGTCAGCATTGGAGGACGAATAATTGGAAGATATCGAAGTTCAATCTTACCGGAAAATGCAGAAGCCAAGTTGTGTGCTCAAGATTGGCTCTATGGACATGGAGGTATAATTTACTCATGTTGATATGTATAATGACATTTTTTTTCTTTACTCTTTCTATGTAGTTATCAATTCTGTTTTGTCTATTTATAGCGGCTGATGATTCTGATTAAGATGATATTGCAATTGATGTGGAGAGCTAGCTGCTAGGTTTTGAATGCTAATCATCGTTATTGCAATCGTTAGTAACTTAGTATATCCTCCTAGATTTGATTTACTGTCTAGAGTAGGCTATGAACAATGTAGATTCTAGGAAATGCACCTTTGCACTTGACTAAAAGATTGACATATTTTCATATAACAAACAACACAGAAGCTGTCAATTGTCAAGTTGCATTCCTTGTGTTTCTCTATTTTATTGGAAGGGTGGTGTTCAGAGGGGATGTAACTGAAATTTTGACAACTAGAGTTCCAGGTTTCCAGTTGCATGGGGGTCTGCCTCTCTATTCATGATAAGGACAGATTGATCTTCGGTTGTTTGCTTCAAACTTTGTTAGTACAATCTGGTGTAACTGGGAGATCATTCCTTGAAGAATCTAACACAGTCTAGAGCAATCAGTCACTTAACTCTACAAAGATATTGAATTAAGACAAGTTCTTTCTAGCTTTGAAAGGTGTATTATGACGAATTCATTTTTATCTTGATTGTACTATAAGATAAAAAGGTCAAAACAAAAACAACAAATCCAATTTAATCTCACAAGGTGGGATTTGGGGAGGATAGAATGTATGTAGACCTTACCCCTACCTTATGGAGATGAGTTATGTGCCAGCCGAGAAACGACCTCAGGTCGGTACCGTGGCAGGGTACTATTCTACCACTGGTGCTTGATTATACAAAGGTCAAAGCATCAAAAGAATTTATGTAGCCACTGACTCACTGCTCATAACATGTTTGCACAGCTAGTGTGCAACTTCAGTTCATGCAGTTCTTCCACAAATACAGCAGCATACAGTAGCTCTAGTTTAGTACCTAATGCAGGTGATCAGAGTAGCTCTTTCAACTCAAAGTTTTCTCCAACTAACTTGAGCTCAGTACACTTGATAAAAACTTGATACCACCAACAGTGCATCCATTCTTGATGTCTCATAATTAGGCCATTTGTTGAGTTAAATTGATCACTTGTTGACATAATTTGCAATATGATAAACTCTGTGTTTTCAGGATCTTGCAAATGTTGGAGCCACCAAGAAGTCAACTTCTGTGTTTTGGTATTGATAGCCTATTAAGGGGGAACTTGGGCAGGAAAATCAAGAGAAACTGAAAGAAGATTATGATCAAGTTGTACCCGAAAGCTGATATATTTAGGCTAGAATACTTCATTTGATTTTGTGTTGGGAGAGCTTCTTTTTTTGTGGGATTGAATTTTTTATTATCATAAACTAGTTTCAGAGCTTAAGCAGTATTGCTTAGTTTTTTTTTTGTCTGTGTGTAGTCTATTTTTCTCATACAATATGTTTATATTGTTTCTAATGACTTTGTTTTGTATTCCAGCTGGCTCTTTGTTCATAATTAATCTTTGGTATTTCCATCTTTGTATTTAAATTTTAGTCATCATTTTCCTTTAAATTAAAGGAGGAAGTTGGGTGAATCTGTTGGGAAAGATTGTTGCTTTCTCTGGAAGTGAATATGTTGAAAATTAAAGGAGGAAGTTGGGTCAAGTTGGGCGGGTTGGGTTATGACCTGTTTTGACCCAACCCCTTTGGGACCCAAGTAAATTTGGGTTGGGTTGGGTCTTGACCCATTTTAACCCATCTAATTTTAACCCAACCCATCCAATTGCCACCTCTACGTTCCCCCCAATCCCCTACCCTTTTTTTATTTTCTAAATAAGCACAATTAGACTTTAAAGTCAGGAGACCTTAATCTGCAGAGTGAAAGATGGCCAACAGAAGGGGGCTTAGTCTTGAAGAAACTAACCAGAAAGAGACTTTCAAAGACCAGTTCTCTAACAGGCAGGGAGTAAAAAATTTCCAATCATCGTTTCCTGACCAAACCTAACACCACTTAAATTTAGTCATTTCTTTCTTTTTACCTCTTCAATGTAATCATATTTTCATTCTCACTATTAGCTTATACTCTACCTTTTTCCTTTCTCTTTTTTACTATTGAGTGAAGGGAGAACATAGCCATCCTAGATAAATATGTGCAGTCAGAAGCATTAAAATTCTCTAGAATACAGGGTCTCTGACTCTCTGTAATGTAGAGAGGTCCAGAATTGATCTATATCAAGTACTCCCCTGGCAAAAATGGGTAAATACAGCAACTTGGAAAAGGAAGCATAAGTATTTTATAACCAAATACCTTGATTCCCAGGTTTCTATGCCAGAATTGGCAGTCAGCAGCCCCACCAGCCATTGTGCCAAGCATATATGGATTAATTTCAATGATTTTCTTCACAGATTGAGATGCTGCAAAATATTACAAGGAAAGGAAGATATTTCTTAAAAGGTCAGGCCAAATCAAAAGAACTGCAATAGATCAAGAAATAACACTTAAAAGAGTATTTGTATCGTCCAAACAAAGTAGAAGTGTATTTTACCTAAATTTGGAATTCACATTCCTCTAGTGAAGAACTTGACAGTCAAATATGACACACCCAAAACTAAAACATATCCAAGTCTCGTATAGCATAACTCTATAACACAACCTATAAAAGTTGAAGTTAATTAAAGTTTTGTTTCAGGTACCCAATAAATCAGACTTTTCTTTTCTGATCAATAAGAAATCAGATTATGTCTCTATTTATCCAAACACCTTGCTGCTTAAGACACTAATTCCAAGTTCTAGTCATTGTACCAATAACTATAGTGACATTGACAACAGAACCATACTCTTAAAAAGGTATAGCATATGACATAGAGATAAACTTGAATAAGCCACAGAAGAAATTTTGTAGAACGTGGAAATTTTTAAAACCAATAACATTTATGCTCAAACCGGGTAAATATAGCTTCACTTGCACCCAAAAAGAAAAAAACTCAATCATGAAAATAATGAGGTCTTGCATGTCCCGTATCATGTCATTTGGCAGGGGCACAGGGTAGGCAGCAAGGTCACAACAGCCATTGACAAATGGATGCTCATAACAGTAGAAGAGTTGATAAGTAATTAAAGAATTTCTTCACATTGTTTAACATAAAGACAATAATGAGCAAATGGGTTTACATATATATCCTCCCATGCTAGCCCGAGAATCAGCAGCAACCATGACACCTCCTTTAAAAATGAAAGCAAGGGTTGTGGTTCCCTTCGCGGGCTTCACCATTTGGATTGCTTCTTTTTGAAAACCATCAAACTAAAAGAACATACAGGATAAAAAGTAAACATAGTTAGAGAATTAGGACTTCATAGATCCCCAATTAATTTAATATAATCGGACACAACAGCAAAATAGTCAGACTCACATTAGCAGTATTAGGAAGATGGAATGATGGAGAATTTGAAATTCCATCAAACAGCTCAGAAGACTCCCCTCGAAGTGGGGCACTTGGTTCAAGTCTGCTAAAATCGATCTTCATCATTTACAACCTTGGGCTACAATAATTGATAAATCAAATACATTTCACTCTGTAATACTTAGCAATGGTGGTAGACAAAAAAATTGATTGATTATTAAGAGAGAACCTAACTATCAAAGCTTTCTAACGTACTAAACTTAACTCAAGACATTCCATATAGCCTCAGTTGGATTAAAGCGAGCAATTGATATCAAATGCTGATAGTTCATAGTTAGAAACCAAAAATGGTTACTGATAATAGGAAGGTTTGGGATATAAGGATCAGATGTTAATGAAGTGGCTTAATGGTCGATAAAGTGGGTTGAGAACATGAGGTACGGGGTTCAAATTCGAGCGGAGGCCAAAACTACTAGGTGATTTCGGTGCATACGAGTTGTCCCAGACAGCACGGTTATCAACAAAAATAAGGGTTAAAATTTTTAACAAGGACAAACCTAAAGATTATTTATTCCTATCAGGTTATTAAAATTTATCACTTCCATAGCTCAAAAAGCATCATAAAAAATTTCCCTCTTTCATGGCATTATACTTCTTTTATCTGTGCTTCTGAGAATAGTTCTCAAAACATTGCTTACTAACACCCTAAGGCATCTTACTACACCATCAAAAATTTCAGCATCATTATAACATGGCAAGCAAAGCAACAAGGGCGGCTAGTGCCTTTAGGCCCAAAAAATAAGGCTCAAATTTACAAATCTTCCAAAGAACCAAAAAAAAAACCCCAAATTCAGTTCGAAAAAGGAAGCTCAAATACGAAAACATACCCAAAATGCACACAAAAAAAGAAATAAATTCGAGCAAGAAGCAAGGCAAGATTAAACGAAGAACCAAAAGCACTGAACAGCCAAAAGATGAAGGAGATACATACATAAAAGAGACGACCAGATCTGATGAAGGCGATGTAAAATGTTACTCCCTCTATTTCATGAAATTTGATACTTTTTTTCATTATTTAATATAATTAAATTCTTTAAAGCTGTAATTGATATTTGAATTTACTTTTTTATATTTACCTTTTCTTTTGATGAAGGTTTTTTTTTGTAGTAGATAAATTATAGTATTTATAATGTTATATTTATAATTTCACAAAGGTCAATAATAAAAAATATGATTTAAATTATATTTAATAGGTGTGCATTACTTTACAAATTCAGTTAATATGAAATGTATAGAGTATTAATTGTGAGAAGCACCATATTATCCAATAGCACACTAGGAAGAAATAAAATACCCTAAGTAGAATACAAAATGGAAAAACTATATAGTAAGACAAATATATGCTATGCATTTATTATATATATAACTATAGTTTGATAAAATTATAATTCGCAAATATAATATCTATTTAATAGCTATTTTCCAATTTAAAAGTATATCTTCCCATTAGTGTATTTCTAGGCTTAATTTCACGCATTGTATATTTAGGGAAAACTACACTAATTGAACATAAATACAAACTAATTACCATCTCATAGCCAACCTTTAAGTAATTTCCTAAGAGGTCGTTTGGTAGAGTGTAAAATGCTTGTATTAGTAATATTTGCATTAATAATGCTTGTATCAGTAATGTTTGCATTAATTATAGATAGATTATGTATATGCAGTGTTTGATTTGGTGCATTAAAAATAGCATGCATTGCATAAAAAGTTTTATTTACAAAGATACCTTTCACAATTATGGTAAAAAAAATATAAAAAATTTTTTTAAGGGGCAATTGTGTCTTTAACCATGCTAATGCATGGATTAAAATCGTTGCATTACTAATACCTAAAAATTCATGATATTAGTAATACACAATAGAGTGTATAACGAATGCAAGCATTAGTCTAGCATAAGTTCGAAAAATGTACCAAACAAGGTATTAGTAATATACAAAGCTAATGCATGCAATATTTTTCCTAATACAGTTGACCAAACGACCCCTAAATGTCCATGCAGCCAGTGTGCCCCCTTCCTAGCCTAGTCTCAGATGACCTTTAGTTTGTTTGATACCATCACACTATCATTCAATTATTTGTGCAATTCTTCTTAAATTTCTATTATGGTATCACTGAATATTTTAGAAGTGTTTCATTAAGGATTGATGATTGACTTGGTGAAACAGTGATTGTTCCTCAATTATACAGTTTCAATAATATGATAATTTATGAATATATTGTGGTAGTTTCATTCATTATACCATCAAAGGACTTAGGAAAACATTTATGATACAATCACAACATATATATATATATATATACTATAATGGTGTCATTCATTATTTGTGCAATTTTATGTAATGTAATAAATTGTTATGGTATCACTGAAGATTTCAGAAGTCCATCATTAAGGATTCATGATTGACTTGGTAAAACAGTGGTTGTTCCTCAATTATACCATTTAAATATCATGATAATATATTAATATAATGTGGTAGTGTCATTCATATACCATTGAATGACTTAGGAAAATCATTATGATACTGTCACAGTATATATATACTATGATGGTATCATTCAGTTTGTGCAATTTTCCCTGAATGTTTAGTTGTTCCTCAATGATACCATAACAGTATGTCATATATTGTTACTGTATCATTGAGGATTTAGAAGTTCCACATTATGGATTGGGGATTGACTTTATGAAATAGTGGTTATTCCTCAATTATACTATTTCAATATCATGATAACATATTGTGGTAGTATCATTCATGTACCATCAAATGACTTAGGAAAACCTTTATGATATCATCACAATAATATATATATATAGTTGAATATAGAATATGTGATATGATACCTCTCTAAGGCTACCATTTGCATTTTTTTCTTATCATTTCTACCCATAAAATATGTAAATAAATGACTTAAAAAAGACCATACAATATAATTGTTTAACTCCAGCCCACATGTCACCTATTTAATTCAGATATTATTAAATTGTTTAATGTATACACTAAAGCCCGACCCACATACATGACTATAATGACCCAATTGACTATGTTATGAGTCGTTCTTTTTTGTCCAGACATATTCTTGTGTATTCCTGCTAAGCTTCTCCATTTCAAGTTCCTGAGGTATGTTTTTGTAAAATTCATTCCTTCATCTTCCTCATAATTGTAATTGTAATGTCTTAAATTGTGTATTAATCTCTAATAATTGCTTTGTTAATTTATTGGTCCCTTTCATATCACAATTCTTGTAGTATATATCGATTGGTAGTGAATCATTTTCATATTCGAATTTACGTTTGCTACATACCTTTTAATTGAGTTCTTACAATGACAAATTCTTTTCTTTTAGAATTGATTTCTGATCTAGATGATTTCACAATAAGAGTTAGACTTTGTACAATGTGGGATGCCATTAAATCTAAGAAAAATGGCGAGCTGATCAGTATGGATATGATATTTATCGATGAAAAGGTACTTATTATATTGATTCTTATTTTCCAAATGCATATTATTTTTGAAAGTTTCAATTTTCAAATTACTTAATGTTTTCTTCTATCAGGGCAATTTGATGCATGGTATTATTAGGAAAAATCAAGTTAACAGGTTCAAAGACAAGTTAAGTGAAGGTTATAGATTTATCATCAAGAGCTTCAAAATTGTTGAAAACATTTAGGGATATTGACATGTTGAAAACTCATTGAAAATTATTTTATTAGCCTCAACTGCGCTCAAGAATTTGTTTAAAGATGTTGTTGAAAATCCTATAAACGATTTTTAATTTATTAATCTAGATATGATTGACTCAAGGGTGAACAACACTATCTTATCAGTGTTAAAAATAACGTGAATATTTTTTTCCTAAAGTATTTAAACATCCACGTTATTTTTAAGTGAACTTCTTCCTCATTAGTCGTAGATGTGGTTGGTTGTTTATATGAAATCGGTGATATGGAGAGCACTAATTCGAAATGGAAAAATAAGGACATCCACATTCTTACTAATTAATAAGTCACTCATCTCATTTTAAGTTGATTTAGTTTGTTATCTACAAGAGAATTGTTTGATTACTAATTTATTTTTTTCTGCATAGTTCGACTAAATAATAAATTACCTCATGGGATGAGCTTGGGGAAAAGTTTTCTCCATATTCGTATAACAAGAATGCAGACTCGAACACATTGATAATGACTTCAATAACTGTGAAAGAGTTTCGTGATAACCGCTTTTGATTGGTATAATACATAAACATGGCTCTTAACTTGGTGTCAATTGGCAACTATGACCTTTAACTTTGGGTGTGCACAAGTGTTATTATGAATTTAGTTGCTAACGTTTTGAAGAAATGTCATAGTTACATTTCAAATGCATCCATTGATAATATGTGAAGTTAGCTTCTCCACCACCTATGCAAGAAAAATATATGTAAATCTTGATATAGATTACACAAGATCTTTGATTCAAAAGTTTTCCACCATGTCCACAAAAGTTCAAATTATGAAAAGCTCTAATCTTAACAACCTTTCTATTGAGGAACAAATATTTTTAACCATATATATGGACATTAAGGAGTTGTTGGAGGCTGAAATACAGGTTCTTTTCTTATTTTGCTTCTTGTGCTTGTGATTTTCCATTTCAGCAGGGTTACACTATATAATTGTATTTATTTTGAAATTGTAGGAGTACAATGTTATTGGGAAGAGCAAAATTATAGAAATAGATAACTATTTTGGTTGATACTATATTTCATGTAATGCGTGTTCGAAGAAGATGAACCTACAAATAGTATCTATCAATGTCATAATTGTAATAAAGATTGCAGGTTTCCTTTGGTGAAGTAAGGATTCGTGAAGGACTGTGAATTTGATTTGAATGTTGTGAATTAGTCTAACTTATTGTTTAAACATAGGTACAAAGTACACATAAAAATGAAAGTCATGACTAGAGACTTAAGTTTTACCATAATTAATGATGTGATTGAGAAACTCATTGATACATCAACTAACAAGTTGTTCAACAAGATGACCTCGGCTAACACTTATGTGCATGTCCAAGTCCAATCCCTTTGTTGGAAAGAATTTATTTTTAAACTAAAATTATATAAGTATAATTTGAAAGGACTTGAGAATTTTACAATATCACATCTTTGGATTCCAGATGGTAATTTGAAAGTACAATACAAACTAAGGAAAGAAGATAATGTATTGCAACATAGATTTTGAGTTTGTAATTCACAATTACTCTTATGTTGTAATTTTTTTATTGTTGTTTTTACAGGGGAAAAACTTATTTGAGAATAAAACTGAGCCAAAGGATCATGGAACCAGTTAGTTGAGGGTGCTACTTGGGAGGCCGAGGTTGATATGATGTCTCGATATCCTTATCTCTTTCCTTCTACCTCTACTCTAGCTTGAGGTAATGAGTTCCTATGGTTTACTCTTTGGTGTCATGTGTCTAAAATGTTTCCAGGATTTCCTTCCTTACTATGCATGATTTATGAAAAGGCTCAAGTTTTAAGAAAATAAGTCAACTTGATTGATTTCTACATGTTTATGTGCATTTGAGTATGAGTTGCATATAGACTTCATGATATGATGATTGAACATGCTTTTAGCTTGAAGACGGTGTTTCCCTCCTCGGATATGTATATTTTTATAAATTGCATGCATGATGGGCTACTAGGTCTAGTTCCTATGTTTCTTATGATATCTTGAATCTCATTCGAGGATGAATGATCCCAAGGGGGAGATAATATAACATCTCAGATTCTAGAAAGGGCAAAATAGGAGTTTTCAGAAATTCCTGGTGCCATCCGACGGAGGCCAATCACGGACCATGGAGTGAATCATGGACCGTAGGTCTGGTCCGTGAATTGGCCACCCAAATAGGCTTAGAGGACTACGAACCACGGCCTGGACCAACGGACCATCGTTGGGTCCATGGTCCGTGGATTGAGGCTCGTAGATCATGGCCTCAAAATCCAATCTCTGATGGAGACGACGGGCGTGCAGGACGGACCATCGGTCAAATCATGGATTGTCTGTTAAGGCCCGTAGGTCGAAGGTCGGCAGTTATTTTTAGGGACGGCTGAGTCTTTTCCTAATTATTTTATCCTAATACTATATCGTTTTACCCTTCACTAAGATCCCTATATAAGTGTTTTAATCCCCAAATTTTCCCAATGGAAAATATTCTCTCAAATTTCTAAAAGAAGAACAAGTCTCCTCTCCAAAATATTTCTCTCTAGAAAGTTTGAAGAAAAAAATGGATTCAACCTAGCCACCTAGAGTTTCAACTAGAGTCTTCATTCCTCCATTGAAGATAAGTAATTGGCCTTGAGGTATGATAGTTTTCATCCATGAATTCCTTCAATTCATGGAGTTCCCAAATTCTCATATTTTCAAAGTTAGAATTCCCCAATTGAGTTAGAATTTTCTTCTATGTTGTGGGTTCTCTTGATTATTAATTTAACTGATGGAATTATGATCACTTATGCATGAATTGATGAAAATATATGGTTTTATGATGATTCCCCATGAACCCATGTAATTCCCATATTTTCCAAATTATGATGATGTAATGTGGGTTTCGATTATGAAAGAAGATTATATGAAATCAAGTATGAATTGATAGAACTACATGAATTTATGATGAATTTCTACGAACCCATGTTTTCTAGATATTGATGCATGAAAGGGGGTTTTGAACTATGAAGGGTGAATTATGGAATTATGCATGTTCTCATGAAATTATGTTAATGTTTTAAGCATGCTTTGAGAGTGAAGTATCAATGATGTTGCTAATGTTGTGTTGATTGAAAGGATTTCTCATATAAGCATGTAAGCGTGAATTGTGAAAGGTTTTCTCACATGATAAGGGTTTTTAGGATTGAAAGACTTTCTCACCTAAAATGAACCAATGTTAAGGAGTTATTCTAATGATCTATGAGGCAAGAGGCAATTACCCATGCTCTCTAAGTAAAAGACAAGAGGCGATTACCCATGTCACATGATATAAGGACAAGAGGCGATTACCCATATTCCTTCATGAGCTAAGATGAGTAGGATTAAGAACTATTACGTGGAAGTTAAGTTTAGAACCGAGTGGACAAGTGGTGATTACCCGTGTCCCATAACTATGTACCAATATAGGATTGCCTAGATAGACATTAGCTAGTGGATCCACAATAGCTAGATGTTTGTGGTCCTTACCATGGCAAGTAGGATAACTCTTTTTGGTGTAGGAGACACCGGATTTCATGTTGCTAGCTCACATGGTCTTATATGTCGGTTAAGGCTACTTTCCACCAACAAGTAAAGATATGATGAACCAAGGTTACTTCAAGAAGTATCGTAAGTATGTTTTAAGATGATGTTCATTTGCATTGATCATGTTTCATGACTCATGTTTTCTAACTCCCTTATCTCATGTTTTAGCTTGATCATTGTATGCTTATGAGAAAGTCTTATTTTAGCGTGATTTAAAATGTTTTTATGCATAGCTATCATACTTGGTATATGATTGTACTAACGCATACTCTTCCTACATTTCCCAAAATGTAGGGTCCGACAGTCAAGGTTCTTAGTTTCGTGGCTAGAGGTTGATTCGAGAGATTTCGAGCTTTGGTAAGTCCTCATGCTTCGAGGATGGATTTTCATTATTTCAGTTTTCTTTCTCACTTTTAGTTTTGTACATGATATATGGGCTAGGCCTAATTTCATTCTTATGTACTAGATGCCAATGAGACAAGTGTTTAGACTTCCGTCGTACTTTTATAAAACATTTGAAACTTGAAATGTTGTCCTTTATCTCTTTGTTCTATTTCTTATGTTATGAATGCTAAGTGGCTTGTATGGGGCCTCTTGGAGTCATATGCGCCATGTTACACCTAGGGGGTACCTTGGGTCATGACAGTGGTGTTGTGGTCTCTCCGATTTTGCTGGTGGTTGTGCGATGATGGTGGACTGGTGGCTCCGACGGTGAGCATATGGTTGTTGTGGTTGTTTGTTGTTCTTCGTTGAAACAGTAACGAGACAACAACTATGGATTCTTGTGATTTTTTGTTGGTAGCAACCAAAGGTAGAAGAGAAATGGGGCTGTGGGTGGCGACTAGAAATTTTCGAGAAGACAAAGATTAGGGTTTCTATCTATTTGGAAATTGTTTCTTTCAATGTAAAAATATTATCCAGCACCACTAACTTAATGACCAAGAAATTCTTTAAATAGAAAAATGAAAACCGCCTTAGTACAATACTGCTATCTTAAACCCATGGGCTGAAACCAACGGTTAATAAAATATTTATGTATGTAATCTTATCCGTATTTAAATGTATTTCTAGACTCCGCTAAAAATACAAAAATATATATTAATAAAAATAACAAATAAAATGAATATTAACAAATGTAACGAATAAAATGAATAACATGTAAAAAATGCAATTTAACATAAAATAATAATTTAATCAAAGACACGATATTCACAACATATTCAATTGATTGTGACAAAAATAATGTAATTAAAATTAATTGAAAAAAATCCTGAAATTTTGAGAAATAAGGATAAATATCGACAAACTTATTTAAAATTATAAAAAATATATTTTGAACTATTGAATAAATGAAACTTAAAAGTTACGAATTTTGAAAATGTTAGACCCAAATTGGGTGTCAACACCTACATTAGTGAAACAATGTAGGCACAAGTATGCATTAGTACATGAAATGTACTAACTATGATAGCAATGTATGAGTTATGAAATCATGCTAAAAAGGACTTTACATGACATGCAATGACCAAGATAAATCATAAGATAAAAGGGTTAGAAACGCAAACCATAATCATGGTCAAGGCAAGCCAAACATCTTTAAAACACTTGTGAGATACTTTAGAAGTAACATTAGTTCATTATTGTGGGATGTTTACCGTTAACCAACATAGACCATGTGAGTTATAACATGGAATTTGGTGTATGTCCTACACCAAAAAGAAATGTCCTTACTTGCAAAGGTAAGAACCATGAGTCTTGAACTAAAGTGGATCCACTAGCTAATGTCTATTTGAGACAACATCTTATGGTAGCACACAGTTATAGGATAAGGAGAATTCTACTAGAAACTCAGTCTCTACTAATGGGAGAGCCTCCATCTCAATTACCTCTCGGTGCTAAGCAAAAATCCCACGGAATAGTCATTAATCTTATTCATTTTATCATCCATGGAAAGACACAATTAAGCAACCAATTCAAGCTAAAGATCATTTAGAATAACCCCTTAATCTTGATTCAACTTAGGTGAGAAAACCTTTCAGCCCTATGAAACATTTTGTGAGAAAACCTTTCACAGTCATGTTCTTAGTAGTATGTGAGAAAATCATCCACAACAACAACAACATTGATAATTAACTCTCAAATCATCCTTAAATCATATATATATATCATAAAAAGAACATGGATATATCTTTCATAGTCCATAAGCTTCATCATATGATCATAGTCTAAAAATCATGGATCATGCATGGGTTCATATAGATTTAGCTTTAAAATATGTAATTACTTCAATCCATGCATAAAAAGATAAAAATCAATCAATTGAATCATAATTGAAAAGAACCCATGAAGATTAAATAAAACCATATCTTTGAATTGAGAATTTAACTTGTAAAACTTGAAAATTTTAGGAACCCTATGGAGGAAAGAACTCCATAGGTGAATACTAATATACCTTGGAGTTCAAAGCCCAATTGTTATGGTGTAATCGAGACCTTGGTACTTGAAACCCTAATTTGTCCTTTCTTGAATTTGGGGGAATTCGAAGGGGATGAACTTGGAGGGAATTTAGGAATTTAGGGGAATGATTTAGAATGGCTAGTTTTAGGGCTTAAAAGGCTTATATAAGGCTTAGGATGAGAACCGACACGATCTCGTTTAGGCATTAATCATTTATGGAAAAGACCTAAAAGACCCTTAAATAATTGTCGACCTCTTTCTACAGTTTGGACCCTATGGATCGTACTGGTTAACCCTAGAAAAGTTCAGAAACTTAAAAATTAGACCTTCTTTTGGAGGAACCTGTCTATGGCTCGTAGGTATTCATATGGTCCGTAGACACCAACCGTAGAAACCAACTTAACCCTAAAAATTTCACTAAATTTGGGACTCACCTACGAGATCTATCTACGACTCGTATAATGGTTGACGGGTCATTCTGCTCAACTGTCGAGTGAAGTATTGAAATTTCATTTTTGAAAAACTCTATCATGGTTCTACGGTTCCCTTCCTACGATCTGTAGGACTTTCTACGGTCCATAGGACTTCCTACGCTCCATAGGTTGGACGCATAAAATCAGTCTCAAATAGTTTTATGCATTATCCTTTTCCTTTTGACTTTTTAATTTTCGAGGTGTTACAACCATAAAATATGATTTTTCTAGAGACAATTAATAATTTTCTTTCATTAAGGAAAATTTTGAATTCTAGATATGCATAAGATGAATAAGGATTAATTAGTTGATTTAGAGATAATACATAATTTTCCCTCCAATTGCAATACTTTTTTTAAAAAAGACACTCTAATTTTACAGGGTCCTAATATTCCCTTGAACAATTTCAAAATAGTTTAAATTCAACATTTCTCAAATAACATCAGTAACTAGTAATAGGAGGAGATCATGCACCATACAATGTCCGCTACATGTCAAATTCATTTAATTTTACATCTTATTTGTGTTATTGAACTTTTTTTTTCAATTTCTTCTCTCTCCTCTTATATTCCTCTCCCCATACGAGCTTTTGATCAAACAAATCCCTAAAGTATATCTAAAATATAAGATACATCCAAAAACATCCTTGAAGTACTAAAATATTGACAACTTACTTTTTTTGGTTAAAATCTATTAACAATTTAATGGCTCACATAAGAATGACAACTTACGACTCCACCAAAGCTCCTCTTCTAGAACATTACCAATGAAAAAGCTTCCAAATGGACTCTATTGATAGAAACACAATTTAACTAATATATTTGAGCTTATCAAAATATTTTTAAAAAAAATAATAGAATAAAATTGGGGGTAGGGGAAGGGGATTATAAGGTGGGGAAACAAACCCTTATTAACTAGATAAAAATTTATGTAACTAACCAACTGAGCTATTAAAATTCTCCTTATCAAAGCACCTCACGAAGCATGTACCATAATTTTATTTATTTATTAGAAATTAACAAGAGCTATTTTGAGCAAGAGTGAGGAATAAAATGTTCCTTATTTCAGTAGAAAGCACTTAGACGAAGATTCAATCAAAATTAATCGTGGAGGAGGGGGGATTGGGGGAGTTTTGGAGGGGCACGTAAATTGCAAATGACTTTTATGAGAGCTTTTAGTCTTTTTGACATACTTTCACGTGAGGATGTAAGTTGTCAATTAATTTAATACTTCAAGGATGTGTTTTGTTGATAGGATAGTTTAAGGATGTAAGTTAAGTTTACAATATATATAGTATAATGATGATTTTGGTCAATAACTCTTTCCATGTTCGCTGCTCGGCAAAAGGTAATACTCTCACCTTTATCTTATTTTAGAAATTTCATCTAATTTTCTTTCTATTAAGTTTATTCAGATTTCTTTATTTTGAAGCTTCGTAAATCATTGTCATGGTTTCAGTAATGATGTATTTTCCTTTTAATGTTCTTAGGGGTCATTTGGTTGGGAACAAGTTATTTCAGAATTAATTATTTGTGAGATAACTTATCCCACCATGTATATGAGATAACTTGTCTCAATCACTATGGTATAAATGGTGGGATAAATTATCCAAAACATGGCAACCAAACAAGACACCAAATTTTTATGGCATAATACATAAACATGATCCTTAACTTGGCGTCAGCTGACAACTATGACCTTTAACTTTGGATGTACATAAGTAGGCACTTAAACTGGTATCAAATTAAACAAGTAGACACACTTGTCCTACATGGCATAATACACATAGGACGCCACGTAGGACACAAAATTGTCATGTAGGGTGCCATGTAGGACGAATGTGTCTATTTGTTCAATTCTATACAAGTTTAAGTGTCTACTTGTACACAACCAAAGTTAAAGGTCATAGTTGCTAGCTGACACCAAGTTAAGGGTCATATTTATGTATTATGCCAATTTTTATCCCATGACTATTTTTTTTATCCCAAAACTATTTATCTTATCCCTCACACCAAACGACCCCTTAGTTTGTTGTGAAGCTTCGTATTTCTTTGTGGTGGTATTGATTATTTGTTAAAATCTACTATGTTTGATGGTATGATTCAATTTTTCTGTCGATGTTTCATCTTGTTATTAAAGTAATGCTTTAGAAGAAATGATAAATCGAGGCCTTGATGTTTCATATTTCTTGCTTACTTGTTATAGTATGATGCTAACTTTGATAGGTGTATAGTAAATTATAATGTCTTAGCTTGTGTCTCACCTTAATTTAATGATAATACAAGAGTACTCCTTATAAAAAATGTGTTTTTTTCTCATCGACTGTTCATCTTAAATAAATGCTTGAATATTGTTCCACTGAAAATTGTAGTTATCTCATATGATGTTTGCTTTCACTAAAGTTTAATTGATGTTTTGACCGATTGATTAAATCTATTCGAAGGCCAAACCCATCGGTGGTCCCCTAAAATTGGCACTAAGTTTCACTTAGACATCTCAACTGGACGATGTTCATTTTAGACACCTCATGTAGGGTTTCGTTGTATCATTTTGACACTTTTTGCTGACATGTCAAAGGGAGTGTGATACACCCAACAATAGAGCGTGAAAGGCTCAATTTAGTTATTTTTTATTTTATTTTCTCTTCTTCTTCTCCATTTTCAAGCCACCACATCCCACCATTTTTTGAACCTTAAACTCCTTCAATGGAGGTCGAATTTTTTATTCAAATCCATTTTCAAGTCATTTTTCTTCTTCTTCATTGTATTACTTTTCTAAATCTACAATCACCTCCCTCCACCCTTTTTGCCGGAAAAATGGATACCAACACTAATATTTCATATTTATTCTTTCTTTCTTCCTCTCCCTCTTTTCTTCCCTCAAAACAACACTAAAAAGAAAAAAAAAAGAATAAATATGAAAAATAGTAAAAGAAAATAATTAATTTTTTAAAAAGTACAAACGATATTTTGAGTGTAATGAAAATAGACGATTTTCGATGGGAAAGAAGGGTAAGGTACTATCACCGCTCTGCACCTTTTTTCGTCGGAAAAATGGATACCAACATTCATATTTTATATTTTTTTCTTTCTTTCTCTCCCTCCTTCCTCCTCTTTTTTTCTCTCAAAACAACACCAAAATAGAAAGAAAAAAAATATCCGAAACGATTAAAAAAGTAGATTAAAATAATTTTTTTTTATTGGATGTAGTAGAGAAGACGACTACCATCGGGGCTGGGGGAGGGGGTTAAATTGATTTTTTTAGAATATTATTTTTATTTTATTTACTAGATAGATTTTAAAATAATTTTTAACTTAAAAATACACATGTAATCATTTAATTGGTTGTTTGCCACGTCATCAACGATGTATTACACTCTCTTTTCAGTTTTTTGCTTATTGTAAAAAATGTGTCAAAATGACACAGCGGGATCCTATATGATGTTGAGAATATAAAGTATGAAATTAGTTAGTTGATCAACAGTAAAAGTTAGTAAGACATTCAGTTAGAATCAAGTTTGTTGATTAGTGATTTTGTATATATAGCTTCACTTTGTAATACTTGCTGCTTCAATTCACATTTAATAAAAAAGATATTTTCTCCATGTATCTTCTCTCTCGATTGCTTTCTCTCGAACCAGTGAGTTCTCCATTAATAGAGTTTGGGAGCTCACATTGTTGATTTTGTCATGGTATCAGAGCACAGGGAATTGCTCATATCTTCTTTCCGCTTACGTTTCGATCTGTGAGCTTCATTTTTCTTTTATGTGAATTTTGTTTGATCTAGTTGTTCTCGACTCGATCTTCGATCTGTCAGTTTCGTTTTCCTTTTATGTGAATTCTGTTTGATCTGGTTGTTCTCGACTTGATTTTCTTCCCAATTTTCAATTCACCATGGTCGATTCTTCAGCTGATTCCATTCCAAATGCTTCTGCATCCACTGTTAGGATAGAAATCCCTAGTCCTTTCTACTTGCATCCATCTGAGAATGCGAGTTCATCCCTATTACCTGCAGTTTTCAATGGGACTAGTTACAAATCTTGGAGAAGAGCAGTTCTCAGGGCTTTATCTGTTAAGAGCAAGACATGATTCATTAATGGGAAGGTTGTGAAACCTGATCCTACTGATCCTAGCTTTCAGCAATGGGAAAGGTGTGATGATATGGTCACATCTTGGATCCTGAACTCATTGTCACCAGATCTGCGTGATAGTCTACAGTATGTCAATAATGCTCAGGAACTTTGGGGAGAATTAGAGGAAAGATACGATCAAACCAATGGTTGTAAATTGTACCAGCTTCAAAAAGAGATTAATGACCTTGTCCAAGACACTCTGGATATCACTAGTTACTACACCAAAATGAAGAAACTCTGGGAAGAAATGAGCACTGTTGTTATCAGCTCTCAGTGCAATTGTGGTGGTAAAACAAAATTGGTTAAGGCTGAACAAGATTGCAGGTTTATACACTTTCTAATTGGTTTAAATGAGATGTATACTGCGGTCCGAGGCAACATTCTCATGATGAATACTCTACCAAGTATGGCCTAGGCTTTTGCTATCTTGTCCCAAGAAGAGAAGCAAAGGGAAGTAAAACCTCACAACTACACTGCCTTGGATTCGACCTCTCTCAATGTTTTTGCCTCATCTAACAATGTTGCAGGTTCCAAAGGTCCTAAGACCAATTTTGATTCTAATAGGGGAAACACATGAGGTTATGGAAACTCAAACACAAATGTGTTTAGAGGCAATTCCAGCACTGGGAGGTCTTTATTGTTTTGTGATTTCTGCAAGAAAACAGGACACACTAAAGATAGATGTTACAAGCTCTATGGTTATCCCACTAACTCTAAGTTCTCCAAGGGTAAAAGTTCAAATTTAGCAGCAAATGTGTGTACTTCTGAGGTTGACAGGAACCAATGTGAGGATAATAATGAACTGAGTAAACAAATGCCTTTGAATTTTTCTAAAAGCCAGTATATGCAGCTGCTAAATCTTTTGGGATCTTTACATGCTAATCTTGGAACCACCAACTCTGAGAATATGCTAAGTGGAGCTATGAACCTGGCAGGTATACTAGCTTGTTACTCTTCAATTACTGATATAGACGATCTCTCTTGTAAATGTGTTAGATTAACTGTTGGTTCCTGGATTATAGACTCAGGAGCATCTCATCACATGACCTATAACAAAGCCACACTCACAAATATCAACACACTGCCATACCCTTTCTTAATTACCTTACCAAATGGTTATAAAGTTAAAGTGACTGAAATTGGTGATGTTTGTTTAAATCCAGTACTAACTCTAAGGAAATTAATGTTTGTGCCTAGTTTTAAGTTCAATTTGATCTCAGTTCACTGTCTTGCATTGCAATTCAAAGGTATAGTCAGTTTTAACATTTCTTCTTGTCTATTGCAGGGCCCTTCTCTGAAGAGCCCTCTGGAACTTGGTAGAGCTAAAAATGGTCTATACTTCTTGTACTCTATGTGCCACAACTGTCATCCTCCTTCTGCTGGCAGCAAAGAGACTCATGTTACTACAAAGTTTTTCCCTAGTCATAGCAGCCATTCTTTAGTCAATTGTACTAAAAGTTCAACTGAAAATGTATGCCAAGCTTCATCTTCATCATCTACTGTAAAAAACTCTCCTTATATCAATAAAGAAGTATGTTCAGTTTCTATTAATACTTCTTGTTCTAATGCTGATTGTTCCCCTGCTGAGACTTATACTGATGAATTCTTATGGCATGCTATACTAGGCCATGTACCTTTTGTAAAAATGAAGAACATTTCCACTATACCTATCCATTTTTCCACAAAACAGCCTTTTACTTGTGCTATATGCCCTATGGCCGGGAAAACTAGAATGCCATTTCCTGAGAGCACAACCTCCACCACTAAAGCATTTGAATTGCTTCGCATTGATCTATGGGGTCCATACCACATTCCCACTCATGATGGCTACAACTATTTCTTGACCATGGTAGATGACAACACTAGATCAACTTGGACACAATTACTTAAATGCAAAAGCAATGCCTTACAAACTATCAAGGCCTTCATCTCACTCATAGAGAATCAATTTCAAACCAAATTAAGAGCAATTAGGTCTGACAATGGTTTGGAGTTTACCTCCAATGAAGCTAGCCAGTTTTTCCAAGAACAAGGGATAATACACCAAAGGTCTTGCCCCTACACACCCCAACAAAAAGGTGTGGTAGAGAGGAAGCATAAACACCTTCTTGAAATAGCTATGGCCCTCTTTTTCCAATCCAAATTACCTATGAGGTACTGGGGGGATGTGCCTTAACAACTACATACATCATTAACAGATTACCTACCAAATTCTTGAAAAATAAATCCCCATATGAGTTATTGTATCACAAACACCCTACATATTCTCACCTTAGAAGTTTTGGTTGTCTATGTTTTCCCACTACCTTAAAAACTCATAAGGATAAATTTGAGCCATGGGCTACACCACACATATTTGTTGGCTATCCTTTCAATACAAAATGTTACAAGGTTTTGGATTTAGCTACCAAAAGAATTCATATGTCTATGGATGTTGTTTTCCATGAATCCATCTTTCCCTTTGTAATTGCTCCTGCTGGCTCCAATTTTACTTCTGTTTTGAATTTACTTGTTAATCATTCTACCAACTTAACTAGTATGCCTAGCACAATCAATTTTTTTGATACTGATGATTTACTGGATACAAACACATCACATCAAGTCACAGATAACCAAGTAACCATTAACACAGAAGCTACAAACATCACCACAACATCATCCATACCTGCACCTATTTCATCATGTGATGCTCCACATGCACCTAGAAGAACAGCTAGGTCTCTTCATACCCCCACTTATCTAAAAGACTATAACTACACTTTACCTAACCTACACTCTTCTACATCTGCTGCATCAAGCTCACATCCACACCACTCTCTTACCTCTTTTACAACTAACCGTGATAGTATTTGCTTCACTTCTTTTTGTCCGGATAGCCAGCAGTTGGATGAAAACATTTCACATGACTGTGAACCTTGTTCATATGAAGAGGCAATCTTGTCTCCTGCCTGGTAGAAGGCAATGACACAAGAGTTTGAGGCATTATATGCCAACAATACTTGGGAATTGGTACCTCTGCCCAAAGGGAAGAAAACCATTGGTTGTAGGTGGGTTTATAAGATCAAACACAAGGCAGATGGTAGTGTGGAAATATTTAAGGCAAGGCTGGTAGTTAAAAGATACACTCAACAAGCTGGGATAGACTACACTGAGTCCTTTTCTCCTGTGGTTAAAATGACCACTGTTAGAACATTGATCACTTTGGCTGTTAAGAGAGGCTGGAATTTGTATCAGCTAGATGTCAACAATGCCTTCCTTCATAGTGATTTGAATGAGGAAGTGTATATGACATTACCACAAGGTCTTATGGTAGATGGTATTGACATGGTGTGTAAATTGAAAAAATCATTGTATGGCTTGAAACAACCTAGTAGACAATGGTATGATAAGTTGGCAATCAGTCTTTGTTCTAGAGGATACAAACTCAAATAGTGACTATTCACTGTTTTATAAAAGAAAAGGATGCTCTTCTTTGGTCTTTGTTGCAGTATATGTTGATGATGTAATCTTAACTGGGACTGACCTAGAAGAAATTGACTCCTTGAAGGCTTTTCTACATGATCAGTTCAAGATAAAAGATTTGGGCAAATTGCATTATTTCCTGGGGTTAGAGATATTGTATAGGCATGATGGTGCTTTGATTTCACAAAGAAAGTTCACCACTGATCGTTTAAAGGAATTTGATTATTTGAATTACAAGATTGTTGCATCACCCCTAGACTGTACTGAAAAATTGAAAGCCACTGATGGCAAGTTGTTGTCGGATCCTACTTTTTACAAAAAATTAGTAGGTAAGCTTAATTTTCTCACAAATACAAGGATGGATATATCCTATAGTGTATAGCACCTCAGTTAGTTTATGCAGACTCCTAGAGAACCACACTTGAAGGCAGCTTACCATGTTGTCAGATACTTGAAGCATGATCCTTCATTGGGTATTTTCATCTCCAATACTCCTGCACTCAGTGTCAAAGCTTCTTTTTTTACTCAGACTGGGCAGCTTGCCTTGATTCAAGGAAGTCAGTCAATGGTTATCTAGTACTTATAGGTGATAGTCCCGTTAGTTGGAAGTCCAAGAAGCAAGCCACAATGTATTTGTCCTCTGTAGAAACATAATACAAAGCTGTAAGATAGGTGGTAGGGGAACTGGTCTGGCTTGAGAGGTTGCTGGATGAATTATCAGTAAAGTGTCATTTGCCCATACAAGTTTTCTGTGACAGTCAAGGAGTAGTGCATATTGCCAAGAATCCCGTCTTCCATGAAAGGACTAAACACATAGAAATAGACTGCCATTTTGTTCGAGATAAACTTCAAGAAGGTCTGATTTCACTTCACCACATCCCTACAGAATCCCAATTGGCAGACATCTTCAAGAAGTATGAAATTAGTTAATTGATGAACAATAAAAGTTAGTTAGTTATGAACGGTAAAAGTTAGTTAGACATTCAGTTAGAATCAAGTTTGTTGATTAGTGATTTTGTATATATAGCTTCACTTTGTAATACTTGCTGCTTCAATTCACATTCAATAAAAAGATATTTTCTCCATGTATCTTCTCTCTCGATTGCTCTCTCTCGAACCAGTGAGTTCTCCATTAATGGAGTTTGGGAGCTCACATTGTTGATTTTGTCACATGAGGTGTCTAAAATGAACATTGTCCAGTTGAGGTGTCTAAGTTAAACTTGATGCCAACTTTAGGGGGTCACTGATGGATTTGGCCTATTCGAATGTCTGTAAACTGTGATGTTAGCTACCTTGTTTATTTGATCAAGGTGATTTTAAGTGTTTGGAATGATATTTTTTGTGAAATGTTTGGTTTTGCCAATTACATGACATTTTGGTTGTCTAAATTTAGTTATAATTGATCTTGGTTGGTTACTCATTAAGTTTAATTCCAACGCTTCTTAAGTACATAATTCTTTTTTTTATAGTAACAATTTATCATTGATTTACTACTTTTATCTAATCACTTTAGCATGATATGCGTCGTGCTAATCATTATCTCTTTTCTTGCATGGAACCTTAATGTGAGTTCATTAGACTCCACTTCGTCTCTTGCATTTCGAGTTGGGGGTCAAACCCAACAAAACAAATTCCTCTGAGTCAACCTTGTGATCCAAGCCAAGCCCACGGGATGCAAAGATGCAGATGGTATACGCTATTATACAAATTCAAAGAAGCTGATATACAGGAAAATGAAGCTGGTATACAATCGATATATGGCTAATGTATACAACTAATGCATTGTATACAGAGGTAAAATATGGGCTGCAAAGGGCCCAAATGATGCAAACTTCATTAGAATTTAGTACAGGTGGAAGAGTGAGCTATTAGCCCACCAGTCTGAATTTGGGCAAAAGCCCAATTCTATTCTTTCCTCTATTTTGTTTGTTACTTAATTGTAATTTGTTTCGATTCTAACTTAGTTCTTACATTAACTTAATTAAATTCTTAAATACGAACCATCTTTTGTTATGATGATTTATTCCATTTAAATAATTTATTTAATTGTCTTTCTTGACTTAGTCATTTTTTTATATAGTTTACTTTCTTTCTAAATATTTCAAGTGTTTCAAGTTCAAATGATTTTAAATGTCTTTATTTTAAAGTAATTTTTCCAAAAGTTAGTCAATAACTTTTCAAATTGTCGGATAGCCGCATGTTAGCAATCACTTTGAGTGCTAACACCTTCTTAGGGATGGCAGGCAGGGCAGGGCGAGTTGCGGATCTGATTATACATTATTTTTAGTGCTAACACCTTCTTAAGCTTCATATCATTATTTTTATATTTGTGATTATACATATTTGTTTTATCTGACATTTTTGTTTGTAAATATTCATATTTCCTAAAAAATTTCTATACTTATGTGGAGCAGGTTTGAGTGAGCGGGTCTATGTTGGGTGGGGCGGATAGAAAACAATAAATTATGTGGGGCGGGGTGGAGCGGTTAGAAATCTTTGCAGGTTTCCCCCCCAACCACTCCTCCACACCCGCCCTGTTTTCCATCTCTACACCTTCTCAAAGTAAAAAATAATTCACGACTCTTTCAAAAAATAAAATTCCTAAAAAGCTGAAATCAATTTAAAAAAATCTTTACCATTATAAAACTAATAAACTATAACCCTCAATCATCATAGCGAAAATCAAATTATCATCAAATTCAACTTTAAAAATCAAAATCACTACACTAATAATGAAATTGGAACCCATTAAAATGTTTAATAGTTCTTCTTAATCAAATGAAACAAATTAAAAAAATTACTTATTTCACATTCCATCAGAGAGTGAAGTACACTCTCTATGGCATGTCGGCTCATAAGGGGTAATAGAGTCATTCTAAATATCAATAAGGTGGTGTAGGACCTTTACAATGTTATATTAACTTTTTAAAACAAGTGTTATAGTTGGAAAGGGTAATTATGTATTATATCATTGATTTATGGTAAATATTCAATTATTAGATATATGAACCACATTAAAGTGAAACATATTTGAATCCTATAGCTAAACGCCTACTTAAACTCCAATCGATGAACAAGAAAACTGGTCGAGCGCTTTCTAAACAGAATAGGAAAGAGTCTATTGGCATCAATTTTACATTTTGTCTTTATGGACCGAGAAAAAAAGAGGGAGTGAGTGGGAAGAGGAATGAATAAAGATGAAAGGAGAGAGGAGGTTTGAAATTAAAGTGAGAAATGATTGAAAGGAAGAGTAGAAAATAGCATGGGACTTTTGGTGACAATGACAATTGATTCTTTGAAGGAATATATGATAAAAGAATGGGTTATGATGATGTATTCCCAACCTTCCATTGTGATTGATTATGTCTTTAGCTACACACTTAGCTTACACTTTAAAGTTAGTGTTTTTACCTACTGTTTACCTGTTCCGTTCCTTTGCTTTTTCATTGTTTTGATTTACAGATTCCTTCCCAACCCCAAATCCTGCTTTTGTCACACAATTCCCCACAATGACATATCTTTCTTTTTCACTAATTTTAAAACTACAAACTTTCTACACAAGATTGTATAAAAGTCACTACTCATCAACTAATTAATCTTTATTTTATTCTGCTTTATGGTTTCTAATCTTTGATGGTAATTAACATCCTCAGCTTAGTATTACAAATTGAATATGATTTTCTTTTTAAGATTCAAATGATATGAACTTTGACAATATATTTTTTCATCATATTTGCAATCTGTAGTACTTTTCATATAGTTTTTGAATATCTAAATTATTATTTTAAATTATGGTATTAATGTAATTTAATTTAAATTTAAAACTACATTAATTTAAATTTAAAACTAGTCTAATGACTCTCAAAAAATGCAGCATCACAATTAAAAAGAAATGCATGAAGTATTTTTATCGTCAAAATGTAACGTGACGGGAAAGTCCACCTCATTTACTTATATATTCTAGACTTAATGTGTTACATGCTTATGATAGTTAAGTATTTTATTTCTTAGGAAATGATATCTTTTGTCCTTTTATATTACGACTTTTTTTCTTTTTCATTTTCCTTTTTTGAATCAATAAAGGAATGAACCAGTTGATCATTTGCAGGTCCGATTTGGACTTGTGATATAAAATCATGATTTGAAATAATGAAGTTGAAATTGAAAGTTTATTTGGACATGCAATTTAATTTTTTTTACAAAGAGAGTACCATTATAGTGATGTCATTGTTGTTATAACTTTTAGAATGTTGTAATAGAAAAAATAAAATATAACATAAAAAAAAATGTTTCGAAGAAGCTTAAGTCATTATTGTGAAATATTATTCTAACGAGGTTTGACCACAAAACATTTCTTACTTTCTAAGTGTGAGTAATTTTGTTAAGGAATATGTTCAATTTAAAAATACTCCTCACCTTTTATTTCATTTATCTGATTTTAACTTAACACAAAATTGAAGAATATAAAAATAATTTTTAAATTTTATGATCTTAAATTCAAAATATATGAAATATACATTATAATTTTTTCCTTTTAAATATGTCGATGAAAAATTACAATTAAAAAAAATCTTAAAAACATAAAAATTTAAGCACCGTAAGTAAAACAAACAAATTAATTAAAATAAAATGCCACTCATTATAAAAAAGGAGAGTGGTAATTTTATTTTCCCTTGCAGGGAGGAAGTATCATTAATGCAAGGGCTTTACTTTTGAAGTCATAAACGAATAAACATGTGTCAGCTTGGTTTTAGTTATACGGCGTTTACGTGGAAATATACATAATTACTACTTTTGTTCCCACTAACTTGCTTTGTCCATCTTTACTTGTCTATTACTTTCTCCGTTTTTATTTATTAGTCACCAATTTTTTTTCCACATACATTAAGAAATTAAGTAAGTTTATTATTCTACACTTATTTAGTTTTTTAAGTCAACTTTTCAATCAATAAACATGAATTAATTTATGTTAATTAATTAATTTTAACAATGAATATAAATTATTCACTTAGTTTTTCTATGTTGATCAAATGTATATTTTCATGACTAATAACTCACAAGGGTAAAATAAGAAGAATATTGTAATTTATGCATTGATTTTTATGAAATTAAAGTATTATGAACCAACTATTAAGGATGACATATAAAAAAGAATGAAGGGAGTATACTATTTTGGAATTAAATAGTACTCTCTCTCCCTAATTAAATGTCAAATTTTTCTTTTTTACTTGTCCATTTTGACAAATCAAGAAAAAATAATTTTTTTCTTACATATTATACCCTCAATTAATTATTTTAAAAAAGGTCGAAATTATTGAAAATCTTAAATTTTTAATTTATCTACTTCATAATTAATAGGGGTAAAATGGTAAACTCACTATGTTAATCATTGTTTTTTAAATAGATGTGTCAATTCAAGTGGACAAATAATTAAGCACAAATGGAGTATATCCAACAATACTTATTCAATTTATAAAACCAATGCATAATTTATCATTTAGTGTCTATTTTACTATTGCTATTAAATACAACTTATTTTTCAACGTTTAGATGCTTATATTTCATAAAAGTAATTTGGTAAAATTCATTTACTACTTCTTAATCTGGTGTCAAGTCAATAATAGATAACTATCATTGGACAAAGAAGTAATATGTCCTCCGTTTACTATTTTATAAAAATATTATTTTATTCATTATTTTCAATACATAAACACATTATATCATCAACATTATTTACTTATTCTTAAATCTTTTTTCCAAAAACTAAAATTACTTTAATTTATTTGGATATTGTAGTAACTTACTTGTATTAGTCATTATCTTTTTGAGAAAATTACACGATATGGCATACATCTATTATGTAATTATTAAACACAAATATAATTTAATTCAATAACAATTCACTGCTACTGTTTAATTAATATTGTTATTTTAATATGGTTGTGGGATCAGTAATATTTCATAGGTAAAGACGATGGCGATCTCCGGCAACTTCTATTCTGTAACATCTCTGATTTAAGAAGATGAAAAAATGCAGCTTTCCGAGATCTGGTGTCAGAACCAACGGAATCCACCAGCGGTCCGTGTGTCAGACCACGGACTGTAGGTGGGGTCCTATCCTTGAGTCCCAGACTTACGAGAATTTCAGGATCAAGAGATGATACCTACGACCGTGGTCCACGGTTTGTTGATGGACCCACAAACCGTAGGTGGAGTCCGTCATTGGTGTTCTAGACTCAGTGGTCTCTGATCCTACCCATGACGGACCAGTACGGTCCTTGGTTGGACCTACGGACCGTAGGTATGGCCATAGGTGAGGGTCAACAACTATTTAGAGGAAAATGGTTGTTGAGTCAACTTCAAACGGTCATATCTTTTAGCACAAAATGAATTAGGTGGTCAATGACCTATCAAATTAAAGATAATTGGACCATCTTTCCAACGCCACCAAATTTGTTAAAATCCAAGCTCGAAGTAAGAAGTTATGCTCGTTTTAGTGAAGCCCTGTCAGGCAGACCTTGAACCACGGCCTAGTTGACGGGCAGTAGTTCAAACGACGGTATGTCAGTCCTGTAGTAGATGGTTATCGTCAGCTTTAAGTCAGGGTTATTTTTGTCCTTTACCCTATGCGTTGGGCACTTAAACTACCTCATTTGATTCCTAAACTACATTGTTTTACTTAGTGTAAACCTAATAACATAGTCAGACATACCCAGAACCCTCATTCTCCAAAAATCACCCAAATTAGGACGAAAAGAAGAGAAATAGGCGCCAGTTTCTTTTAAGAACAAGCAGCAGTGTTCTTCAAGTTTCATCCCCAAAATCCAGAGGATTTATCCGTAGATTTCATCACCAGGTATGTAGGATTTCACTAGTGGATTCCTTTCATCCACTAGGTCCCTAGAATTCAGTTAGTTCCTTAATTCTCCATGTCTTGTTTAAACCTAGGATTTCTAAAACCTTAGAGATTTGTTGTGATTTAGCTGTTGTAGTATCCTTAATCTAAATAACATGTTTCTTGAAAAGTTTGCTTAATTCCCTGTATCAAATGCGGAACCCTAGTTTGTGTAAATTCTGTTAGTTCATGAATTTTACTTGCTAGGTCAGATAAACAGAAAATCATGCTCCAGATTTTGAATATATAATGTCAGTATTTTGAGCTATTCAGTATTTAGTGCATTTTAGCTTTATATGTATTAAGTTGGGAGTGGACTTAGCACCCAGTTGGAGTAGGGTTCAGCGTACCTTCATAGTCTAGAATTACATGCCCGTGTAGGATTATAAGTCCCCTCTGTTGGGCATCAGTTTTAGTGATCACGCCATAGTCATGCCTTAATACCCCTAGCAAGGTATATTGGGTCCTCTCGATGGGGCGTATACATCGGACTCCACGTTTAGCTCACATAGTTTATGTCGATTATAGTAGCTCACACAGTCAGACTCTTAGTGCATTGATAAGGTTTTCAGCATTTACATCAGTATACAGTTCAACACGTTACCTTCATGATTAGTACTTGTTCATTGCATTTAGTTTAGTTATCCTTTCAGTTATATTTCAATACATATTTATATCCCTGTTCAGATTTTATCACTGCTCAGTTATTTATTGTTCAGCCTATATACTTTATTCAGCTTAGTATCCATATCTTGCATGCTCAGTACATTCAAAGTACTGTCGCATACTTTGCGCTATATCATTTTATGATGTAGGTTCAAGTACTCAGAATTCAGATCACACATAAATCAGTTCTCGGTCCACATTCAACAACTTCAGTGGTGAGTCCTCATATTTCGAGGACAATAAACATGCTTTCTATTTTCGTTTTTACTTTCAGTTTTCAGTTTTGTTAGAGTTAGCTGGGGGCATGTCCCTGAAACTCAACTCAGTTAGAGGCTTTTCAGAAATAGTTGTAGATTCATCTTGAGAGTTCTTAAGTGTTGTTTCAGTCTTCACTAAAGCTTGTATATTATGTTATAATTTACATTCAAACTAGTTGGGCTTGTTTCTCTTCAAATATTTATTAATTTAGCTTCTGCATAGTTCATGTTTTACTTAGTTAATTTTAGTATGCTTATGATATGACAGAATCAGGGTTAGCTTGGGGTCACTAGTGATCCTAGGTCTCGTGTTACGTCAATGAGGTAATCTCGGGGCATGACAAACTTAGTATTAGAGCCTTTGGTTCAAGAGTCCTAGGATGTTTGAAAGCCGCACTGAGTAGATTCTCTGTCATGGGTGTGAAGCGCGCCACATCTATGAGGGGGAGGCTACGAAGTTTACTAGGAAAACTTCACTTCTTTTGCTATTCTTATCGTGCATGAGGTATGATTCAACTTCTCTTTTCTAATCCGTCGTTATGCGTTTCAGATCATGCCTCCTTATAGAGCTAATGTACAGAATGCTAATGCACGCAATGGTAACACAGTTCCTCTAGTTTCGAATTATGAGGTTTCGAATATTGAATTTCAGAATGCGATCCAGCTCTTGGCTCAAAGTGTATCCAATCAGAACAATCAGGAGGCCCAACTCCTGCAAACATAAATGGTGGATCAACTGCTGCTAGGGTTCGAGATTTTGTTCGTATGAATCCGCCAGAATTTCTAGGGTCAAAGGTTGGCGAGGACCCAAAAAACTTCATTGATAAGGTTAAGAAGATTCTTGGAGTAATGCAAGTGACTGGAACTGAGAGTGTTGAGCTAGCATCCTATAAACTTAAGGATGCAGCTCATAGCTGGTTCACTCAGTGGAAAGACAATAGGGGTGCGGGTGCAGATCCTGTGACATGGGATTGTTTTCATAGAGCTTTTCTGGACAGCTTATTCCCAAGTGAGTTGAGAGAAGCTAAGGCACAAGAGTTTATGAACCTTGAAGCAGGGCTCAGTGTCATTCCAAGAATACGAACTGAAATTCACTCAACTCTCTAGGTATGCTCCACATATGGTTGCTAATTCGAGGGCACAAATGCGCAAGTTCTTGTTTGGAGTATCCGATTTAGTAAAAATCGAGTGCAGGAATGCTATGCTGTTAGGGGATATGGATATCTCATGACTAACGACTCATGCTCAACAGGTTGAGGGAGATAAGCTTAGGTAAATGAATAAGGATAACAAAAAGGCCAGAACAGGAAATTATGAATACTCAAAGCAAAAGTCGGGTGGTGGAAATCACTCACAGTTTCAGCAAAGGACTACGGCCCTATCACCTTCATCAGCTAGTGCTCCATCCCCCAAGTTTCGATAGGATCAGGAAGGTAGGGCATCAGATTCTGAGTCTCCGAGGAGTACTTCAGGTAACAAGACTTTCCCAACTTGTTCAAAGTGTGGTAAGAACCATCCAGGCGAGTGTCTTGCATGCAAGGAATTGTGCTTTGGGTGTGGTCAGGCTGGCCATAGGTTGAAAGATTGTCATCATGCCAGGCAGGGGCAATGAGGTAACAACAATAGGGCTCAGTCTACAACTCCAGTAGCACCAGCAGGTCGCCCAACTCAATAGGGTGCTTCATTTAGTATAGGTGGCGGTCAGTGCCAGAATAAGTTATATGCTCTCCAGGCTCGCCAGGACCAGGAAGATTCTCATGATATGGTCACTGGTATGTTACGAGTCTTTCATTTAAATGTTTATGCATTGTTAGATCCAGGGGCTACACTGTCTTTTGTAACTCCCTATCTAGTAGTAAACTTAAGTGTCAGTCCTGAAACTCTCACAAAACCCTTCTCAGTCTCTACTCCATTTGGTGACCTAGTTATATCTAGATGGTATACAAAAATTGCCCTATCATAGTCTCTCAAAAAGTTACCTCAGTAGATCTTGTATTGTTAAAAATGGTAGATGTCGATAATATTCTAGGCATAGATTGGTTAGATCCTTGTTATCCCTCAGTCCCAGTAGTAAATGAGTTTCCCTAAGTATTCTAGAAGATTTTCCCGGAGTTCCTCCGAAAAGGGAAATTGACTTCGAAATAGATCTCCTTCCAGATACCCAGTCTATTTCGATTCCTTCTTACATAATGGCTCCAACTGAGCTTATGAATTGATAGGACAATTGAAAGACATTTTAGATAAGGGATTTATGAGACCTAGTATCTCTCTGTGAGATGCTCCAGTGTTGTTCATAAAAAAGAAAGACGGTTCTCTTAGAATGTGAATTGACTATTGACAGTTAAAAAAGTCAAAATCAAGAATAAGTATCCCATCCCCAGGATTGATGACTTGTTCGACCAACTTCAGGGTGCTAGTTTCTTTTCTAAGATAGACCTCAGATCCGTCTATCATCAGTTTAGATTCAGAAGTAGTGACATCCCAAAGACAACCTTCAGGACTCGATATGGTCGCTATGAATTTGTAGATATGCCTTTTGGACGAACAAATGCTCTTGCAGCTTTCATGGACTTAATGAACATAATGTTCAAACAGTATTTGGACATATTCGTCATTGTCTTTATTGATGATATCCACATTTATTCTTGGAGTGATGAGGAACATGCGACTCATCTGAGAGTTTTCCTGCAGACTCTCAAAGATCGCCACCTATTCACTAAGTTCAGCAAATGTGAATTCTAGCTACAATCCATCGCTTTCCTTGGTCATGTGGTATCCATCGAAGGGATCCTAGTAGATTCTCAGAAAATTGAGGTAGTATAGCATTGGTCCAGACCCACCTCTCCAACAGATATTAGAAGTTTCTTGGGTTTGACAGGTTATTACAAGAGATTTGTTGAAGGATTTTCATCCATAGCTTCCCTATTGACCAAGTTGACTTAGAAGAAGGTCAAATTTGAGTGTGAGAAAAGCTTCTCAGAACCGAAGACTAGGTTGACTACAACTCATATCTTGACTCTACCAGATAGTTCAGATGGTTATGTAATTTATTGTGATGCATCCAGGGTCGGCCTAGGTTGTGTGTTGATGCAGTGAGGTAAGGTTATAACTTACGCTTCTAGAAAGCTTAAGGTCCACGAGAAGAACTATCTAACTCATGACCTCGAGCTTGCAGTCGTAGTATTTTCCTTAAAGATTTGGAGACACTACTTGTATGGTGTTCATGTTGATGTGTTCACAGATCATAAGAGCCAGTATGTGTTCACCCAGAAAGAGTTGAATCTTCGTTAGAGGAGATGACTTGAATTCCTCAAAGACTATGACATGAATGTGTTTTACCATCCGAGTCAGGCCAATATAGTGGTTTATTCTTTTAGTAGACTGTCTATGGGTAGTGTAGCACATGTTGAGGAAGAAAAGAAAGAGTTAGCCAAATATGTTCACTGACTTGCTGCTTATGAGTTTGCCTTACAAACACATCAGATGGTGGTATGATAGTTTCGAATGGATCAGAATCTTCATTGGTAGCGAAGGTTAAGGAAGAGCAGGACAGTGATCATATATTACTTCATTTGAAAAGTGCAGTTCATCAGCAAAAAGTTGAGGTTTTCTCCCAAGGGAGAGATGGTGTGCTTCGTTACCAGGGTCACTTATGTGTTCCTAATGTGGGTGAGTTGAGGCAGTGGATCCTTACAGAAGCTCATATCTCCAGGTATTCCGTTCATCCAGGTGCCACTAAGATGTACCGTGATCTACGGGAAGTCTTTTGGTGGAACGACATGAAGAGTGAAATAGCAGACTTTATGGCTAAGTGTCCTAACTGTCAACATGCTAAGGTAGAACATCGGAAACTAGGAACTCAAGAGATTAACATTCCTGCATGGAAGTGGGAAGTGATAAACAAGGACTTCATTACAGGTTTACCTCGTACTTGAAGACAATATGACTCCATTTGGGTGATAGTGGACAGAGTCACTAAGTCCGCTCATTCTTGGTTGTCAAGACTACAAATTCAACGGAGGACTACACTAAACTCTACATCAATGAGATAGTCAGGTTGCATGGGGTTCCCTTGTCTATCATCTCAGATAGAGGTCCACAATTTACCTCTTATTTCTGGAAATCATTTCAGAAAGGTCTTGGTATTCAGGTAAATCTCACTAGAGCATTTTATCCACGGACTGATGGTCAGGCAGATTGTACCATTCAGATCTTAGAGGACATGTTGAGCGCTTGTGTGATCGATTTCAAGGGTAATTGGAATGATCACCTACCTCTTATAGAGTTCACCTATAATAATAGCTACCATTCCAGTATTTAGAGAAACTATATGGGCGTATATGCAGATCCCCAATTGGTTGGTTTGAAGTAGATGAAGCAGCCTTGATTGGGCCAGATTCGATTCATGAGGCTATGGAGAAAGTTCAGCTCATCAGAGATAGACTAAAGATAGCCCAGAGTCGTTAGAAGTCCTATGCAGATGTGAGAAAAAGGGAATTTGAGTTTGAAATCGAGGATTTGGTCTTCCTTAATGTGTCACCTATGAAGGGGGTGATGAGATTGGCAAGAAAGGGAAGCTAACGTGGCTTATGAGTTAGAGTTGCCAACAGAACTAACAGAGGTTCATCCAGTCTTTCAAATTTCCTTGTTTAATAAGTGTGTCAGTGATCCGGCATCAATAGTACTATTAGAGAGTGTGGCTGTGAAGGATAAGTCTCACTTATGAAGAGGTTCCAATTGAAATTCTTGACCGTCAGGTTCGTAGGTTGAGGAATAATGAAGTCGCTTCAGTGAAGATTTTGTGAAGGAGTCAGTCTGTAGATGGAGCTACTTAGGAAGCAGAAGCAACCATGATGACCAAGTATCCTCACCTCTTTCCTTCTGATTTCGTGTCAACTTGAGGTACTAGTATCTCTCCAGTCTCTCAGTTTACTCTTAAGTAATTAAGTCTCAGTATCTTGTTCCCTCAGTTATTCTTGCATTTCAGCATATTTGCATGTTCTTGGAACTTAGTTCAGTTAGATATCGGTTTGTAGTACTTAGTGGTAGGGATTGCAGCTCCTTCCTTCCATGTTTAGACTTCATTCGAGGACGAATTTTCCCAATCGGGATATATTGTAACACCTTTGATTTGAGAAGATGAAAAAAAACAACTTTCTGAGATCTAGTGTTAGAACCGATGAAAGCCATCGACGGACCGTGTGTTAGACCATGGACCGTAGGTAGGGTCCCGCCATTGAGTCCCATACTTAGGGGAATTTCATGATCAAGAGATGAAACCTACACCCGTGTTCCACGGCCTGTTGATGGACCCACAAACCATAGGTGGGGTCTGTCATTGGGGTTCAAGACTCAATGGTATCTGATCCCACCCACGGCCAACCAGTACGGTCTGTAATTGGACCTACGGACCATAGGTAAAGGTCAGCAGCTATTTAGAGGAAAATGGCTGTTGGTTCAACTTTAAATGGTCATATCTTTTAGCACAAAATGAATTAGATGGCCCATGACTTGTTAAATTAAAGATAATTGAATCCTCTTTCCAACGCCACCAAGTTTGCTAAAATCCAAGCTCAGAATAAAAAGTTATGTTTGTTTTAGTTAAACCCTGTTGGGCAGACCTTGAACCACTGCCCAGTTGATGGGCAGTAGTTCAAACGACGTCCCGTCAGTCCCGTAGTAGATAGTCATCGTCAGCTTTAAGTCAGGGTCATTTTTGTCCTTTCTCCTATGCGTTGGGCACTTAAACTACGTCGTTTTACTCATTCTAAACCTAATAACCTAGTTAGACATATCGGAATCCTCATTCTCCAAAAATCATCCAAATTAGAAAGATAAGAAGAGAAAGACGCGCCAATTTCTTTAAAGAACAAGCAGCAGTCCCCAAAATCCAAAGGATTTCTCGTAGATTTCATCATCAGGTATGTGGGATTTCACTAGTGGATTCCTTTCATCCACTATGTCCCTAGAATTCAGTCAGTTCCTTGATTCTCCATATCTTGTTTAAACCTAGGGTTTCTAAAACCTTGGAGATTGGTTGTGATTTAGCTGTTGTAGTATCCTTAATCGAAATAAGATGTTTCTTGGAAAGTTTGCTTAATTCCCTGTATCAAATTCAGAACCCTAGTTTGTGTAAATTCTCTTAGTTAATGAATTATACTTGCTAGGTCAGTTAAACAGAAAATCATGCTCCAGATTTTGAAATGTCACATTCTCAATATATAAATATTGCATTCTCAGTTAGCATGTCAATATTTTGAGATATTTAAAATTTAGTGCATTTAAGCTTCATATGTATTAAGTTGGGAGTAGACTTAACACTGAGTTGGACTAGGGTTCAGCGTACCCTCATAGTCCCAGAACTACGTGCCCGCGTAGGATTATAAGTCCCCTTTGTTAGGTATCCGTTTTTGTGATCACGCCATAGTCACACATTTATACCTTTGGCAAGGTATATTGGTTCCTCTCGATGGGGTGTATACATCGGACCCCACATTTAGCTCACATAATTTATGTCGGTTGATAGTAGCTCCCACAGTCAGACTCTTAGTGCATTGACCAGTGTTTCAACATTTACATCAGTATACAATTCAACATGTTACCTTCATGATTAGTACTTGGTCATTGCATTCAGTTCAGTTATCTTTCTAGTTATATTTCAGTACATATTATATCTTTGTTCAGATTTTATCACTGCTTAGTTATGTATTGTTTAGCCTATATACTTTATTCAGCTTAGTATCCATATCCTACATGCTCAGTACATTTCAAGTAATGACGCATACTTTGCGCTATATCGTTTCATGATGTAGGTTCGGGTAGTCAGCATCCAGATCACGCATAGATCAGTTCTCAGTCCACATTCAACAGCTTCAGTGGTGAGTCCTCATACTTCGAGGACTATAGACATTCTTTCTATTTCAGTCTTTACTTTCAGTTTTCAGTTTTGTTAGAGTTAGCTGGGGGGATGTCCCAACAACTCAACTCAGTTAGAGGCTTTTCAAACATAGTAGTAGTTCAGCTTAAGAGTCGTTAAGTGTTATTTCAGTCTTCACTAAAACTTGTATATTATGTTATATTTACATTCAAACTAGTTGAGCTTGTTCCTCTTCAAATAATTCTTAATTTATCTTTCACATAGTTCATGTTTTACTTAGTTAATTTCATTATTCTTATGATATGTCTGACTTAGGGTTAGCTTGGGGTCACTCGTGATCCTAGGTCCCGTGTTACGTCAAGTGGATAGCCTCGGGGCATGAAATATTCTCTCTTCCTTATGGTGGAGTTGTATCTGTTTTCATATTGTTCTTATTCTTAGAAGTTCTTGTACCTGTTTAGACTACTTCCTAAGGAGGTTTTTCTGTTAGTTTGTAAAAGTTTTCTATTTAACCAGATTTTGGGATTAATAATGGTTATATTAAGACATCACACTACTTTTTTGTTGTTGTTAAATTCTGCATTCCTAGTTTGAAATCGGGAGGTAAGTATTATCCTATCTAGGTGTAAAAGTAGGTGCCCGCATGACCCGGTAATTTGAATCATGACAATATATGTACATATAAGGATAGTAAAGTTATCAATTAAGAATAACATCATTACTATAAATTAATACTAACCTCTATAAATTATCATTATTATGAAATAAAAACAATCTAGTCGATTCAAAGAGACTATCATAAAAAAAATATCAAAAAGAAAAATTGAGGAATTTAAAATAAAATAAAATAAAATAAAGCAAGCATAATATCACAACCTATCTAATAACTATCGACACATGCAAATATAATAATTCAGCCCAAAACCATTCTAATAAGACATTAAACCACTTTCTTTTTAAATATGAGTTAAGTCTCATGTAGTGCTTCACCTGGCAACTATCTGAAGTTATTAATCTCGTTCCTAAACTGAATAAGTCACGATCAAGATCGTTGCGAGTGACACACACACCAAACCACTGGTGGGAGAATCAACTATCAACCCAAAATTAACCTAACATGCCATATATTAAAACCAAGTCAATATATAAATTAGAGGGAAATTTTTTTAAAACAATCAAATGATTGAGTCCCCATAAACTAAATCAATAGTCAAAATATTGCGGAAATAAAACTCCTAGAAATAGAAAATTCTAGTACCAAACTCTAAATAAGTCAAGAATGAAGATGTAACCACAAAACTTAGAAAACATAAATTAATAGTCTAATTTCTTTGTCCGAAAATATGGGAAAGAAATGTAGAGGATCCGATGGCAGCTTGAAAGAAAAGCTTATCCTTGGATTTGAAGTCAAGCGTCCCTTAACTGAAGTCTCGTATCAGCTATTGAAAGATGGACTGTATTCAATTAGAAAAGCAGATGCAATATTTGTACACAACCATAATGTACTGATAGGATCACACGGCCAGTCCAAATCATGAATGTAAACAAACAATTACCACGTAGTAACACAATCAACGCGTATCATCAACAAATATGAAACAATCCGGACTCCTAGTCCTTATCCTGAGTTAACATACACATGAAACATGTCCCAAATGATCACATACAAGCCACAATTGAGTCCAACTTACCTTTCAAGTAACTTGGATTGGCCGCTTAAGGATCTATCATACATACATCACATTATAAAAAGATAAATCTGGTTCACTCACGAAACCACAAATACACATGCCCGGTTCTCTTAAGGAATCCACACACAAATTGTTAGTTTAAAGGCGTGGTACCCGAGTCAACAAGAGTTAGTATTCATATCAGACGTGGTAACCGAGTGGACCATTAGTATTTCTACCGATATGGTACCCGATCCAATCAACAATCACTGAAAATCATGCACAACAACAATCACAATAAACAATAACACTTGAAACCACAAGTAAAGTAAACAAGTTCATTGCATGAGATTATCAACATGATGTCATTTCATATGCTCCTTATATTTTCCCCCCAACATGCACTACACAAGTGATATTATAAAGTAGTAGACATGCATACATACATAAATTAGAAAACATACAACCATCATCTATCTCGAATCAAATCTCTTAAAAACTCTAAAGAACTCAAACATTTTCCTTTTAAAGTACTTTGAATTGTTCTTGGTCTAAGACAATAATAAAAATACAACAATCAATCAAATAACCTAATTATACTTGAATTATAACCAAATCATATCCCAGGCCAATTTATGATCATTCTATTCAACCCAAGGCTTTTTCCACCATTAAATCAAGTCAAAACTCTCTCCTAAGATAAATATCCTAGATTCTAAGGTTTAAGAATCAAATTACAAGATAAGTGAGTAATGGACTTACCTTTTCCGATGAATTTGGTGGAATATCAAGTAGAAACAACGCTAAGTCTGCACTCTCGAACCCAAGAAGAATTATACAAAATAAGAGGTTTTGGATCTTTTTCTACATAAAATTATGAATTTTCCATCTATAGCAACTCAAGCCGCTATAGCGACCCATCCCGCTATAGAGACCCCGATGGCTATAGCAGTCATCAGCTCGCTATAGTGCCTTCACACTTACGCTATAGTGGATTACACAAACTTCATAGACTCAGAAATTCTTGAAAAAACTAATTTTTACAACATACCTTCTTCCCTTGATGTTTTGATATATCCCCTTCACGTCAAGTTCAATTATGGAAGTATTACTCACTTAAATTCGATTTGTGAAGTCTTACGAGTTCCTTAATGTCTTGAATACTAGAAAATATAATCCAAATTTAGAAATTTGACCCTACCCATTCCTAGATGACCCTAGACCTCACCTCGTTCAAATTACGTTTGAGACTGGCCTATCCTAGAATTTTTAAGTCATGATCGAAAAAGTTTTCTAGCTCAATTTCTTTCACCATTTTCCGTCGATATATGATAAATCAAAAAATCATTTGTTAATTTTGCAACAAAATGGTTATTTCTCCGCAAATCCGTCGTTATGTAGTGACATAATATTGTTCGTCGCTAAATGATAAGTCCACAAATTGGACTCATTTACGGTTATATTTTAATAGAAATTGTGTCCTCAAATGCTTATTTTATCTCAATATCTGATGAAAACCCTTAAGTTTCAGTTATTTGAAGATTCAAGGAGAGCATGGACACTACTTCGCAAAAAGGAACGAAAAGGCTGAAAAGAATGAAAAAAATGAAGGCCTAAGGATCACCGAGTCCACTTGGCGAGTCGCCGAAGGGTCTCAGTTCGCCTTTTGTTCCAGTGTGCTGAGCCTTGAAGGAAAGGATCAAGTCGACGGAAAAGGGGAGCAGTCGGCGCATCACCGAGATGTTCCGCGAGGCAGTACTATGTCGCCCAATGACCCAGAGCACGACAATGATGAAAGATGGTTCAAGATGGTGATGAAATACATCAAGGGGCAAAGCGATTCCAACTAATGTGCCGAATGGTCTGCTGCAGCACAGACTTCTTTAAAACTATAAATACTAGTAGAGAGTTTGCGCTTATTATCAGATTTTTAGTAAGATATTTTTAGTGTGAAAGAATTAATATAATTTTTAGTACATTTTATTTTTGCTCTGAGTTTGAGAGGGTTTTGAAAACTTGAAGAAGAAGAGGGTTTCATATCCAAGGATTTGGACTTGGGTCTCTTGGATTCTTCATTCTTGGCCTGTAACAAGACTTAAATCTTCATACCCATTTGAATGCAAGCTCATTTAGGTATAAATTTCTATCTCTTGATGTGTGGCTAAAAACTCCAATTCTTGGGGTGTGATTTAGTGAATATGGGTTAAGATTGTTGTTGGGTCTTGCTTGCTGATAGATTAGATATAGTTTAATGGTGATTTCGTCTAGTAGTTGTGGTTGAATCTAACAAATTTGTAGTTGTAAATACAAGTTTTATTTATATGTTTTCGGCTTGCTCGAGAGAGAGGTCGTGAAACCAAGACTACTAGATTGATGTCCTAAGGAGTGGGCCGACATAAGGTTCAACTCGAGAGAGTGAACCCTAGTCCCATATCCTAACACTCAGCTTGAGAGAGTGAGTGAGGTAAGGCGTAGGCTGGTCTTCATGCGACAAGTGGGTGTCTGAGAGGAACTCATTTGAAACGGGGTAAGTTGCTTGAGAGAGAATTTATTCCCACGTATAGCTTAGCCTAGTCACTATTACTCTATAAATTTTCTATTGAAAGCATGTACCTAATAATTTAGATTAACCCATATTCCGGCCACATTCCAAGAATCCCTTCTCATTACTTAGAAATCTTTGTTAATTTTATTGTTGTTACTTACTAGTGATAAAAACCCCCATTGTTAAGTGATACTCTTGTGTTCCCTTTAACTTACAATGTTTTTAATCGTTAAAATCTTTAGCTACGATTAGCTTTAGCACATTTGCGCTTAACCACTAATTTTTACGCCCACTCCCTTGGGACTCGACCTCAACCCTTGGTTGGGTTATTATACTATTGCACGATCGTAGACACTTGCATCGGAAGTTGTGTCTTTGATTACGTAAACATCACTAAACAATTTTTTTAGTACTGATATGTGGTTTGTATGTATGAGGTTTTGAACGATTTCCAAGGATCCATTTGGAGATTTGAGAGTTGACTGATTTTATGATATCTGGTGTACCTCAAGATCACGAAGGATGGATCACTTTAGCGAGGGTCGTGTTAGTGAGGTCTTAGTCACATTCGCGAGGGGTCAGACTCCATTGACCATCGCGTTCGTGAAGGACCTATCGCTTTCGCGACCACATTTTTCCGGAGTTCGCTTTTGTGAACCAAAGGTCGCGATTACGAGTTTGAGAAATCGAACCTGAGGTTACTTTTGTGAGACCTAAGAGGGTTTATGTACAAAATTTTAGGGTTTTACCCCATTATCTTCCATTTTGAGTTTTGGAAAATTTATTGGAGGCGATTTTAAACAGATTTCTAGTGCTAAATCATTTGGTAAGTGTTTGTAACCTTAAAACTTCAATTCCCTTTGATCATTTGTGAATTTTAACATAAAAAAATAGGATTTTGATTGACCAAGTGAAAGGTTTTCAAGAACGTGAGTTCTAAAGTAAAATGGTAGTGATGAATTGATTTTAATTTCTTTTTCAAAATTGATTTCACCAATGAGTTTCGAATGTCTTGGGTGACGTTTTCAAGTTAAGATTTTTGGATTCAAACCCTATTTTTGGAATTGGATTTTTGTAGTCGATTTGACCCATTTTTCAAAGTATATGATATGAGTATTGTTATTTCTGGAATCCTATTATGATTAATTGATTGATTAAATTGTGTGGCTTTGGACATTTTTGGGAAACGAAAGGCCCAAGTCTTGTAGTGACTTTTGGTTGGATTGAGGCAAGTGAACTTCCAAGCTTTGTAAAACTTGTAGAATTTTGTATTTTTCTTCATTTTGTGTGTTGGGGAGTAATGAGAATGAGGTGATGAATCAATTACTCTACTTGATTGATCTTAATGAATAAAAAAGACAATGTGTTGATAATTGTGCTTCATGAATTGCCTTGAGTGTTGATCCTAATTTGTTGATTGATGAAATGCTTTGCTGACATTATTGTGGACTTAAATTGCTTGAGTTTATTATCTCTTCCTTATGATGTGAAATTTTTTATTTGCATTAATTTCTGTACACCGTGATTAGACATGTGGTGATTATGTCGATGTGAAATGGTTCCGACAAGTAACATTATACCAAGCCGATGGAGATGGTTACGACGAGTGATGTTGTGCTGATGGAAAATGGTTTCGGCGAGTGATATTGTGTCGATGGAAAATGGTTTGGGCAAGTGGTATTGTGTCGATGAGAAATGGTTTCGGCAAGCGTTTGACTTTGTGATTTGAACTTGATACTTGTGATTGAGATACCTATTGTTTGTGATTGACATACTTGGTACTCGTGATTGATTAACTTGATACTTCTTGATTGTTGAACTATGAATGTTGGATTATGACTGTTGAGCCTTGTGGGCTGTGTAAAATGAACTGTTAGGTTGGGCTGATTTCTATGCAGGTTGTAGTTGAGGTGGTTCGGTTGGGATGAAAGGATTACTTGTATTCTAAACTAGTTTTTCCTTATTTAGTGGGTTGCTTGTTGAGTATTGTGTTGTTTGGTACTCACTCCTTTGTTTTACACTTGTGTAGGTTTCGAGCGTGGACCCGTGTGATTATCTCCTTCATCTTTCTCTGAGGCTTCCAGAGGATATATTGAGAGGTAATTGCTTGTCATCCCGGCGGGACCACTTGTTCCTTATTTTGTGTTTTGTTCTATTCGAGAAACAAAGACATTGAGACTTGTATTTATCTTTCAAATTTTGTACTAAGCCTCAAATGCAAGAGAGCTATTGGATAACCCATCTACTTGCAAGGAGACTTGTTGGGACTCTTTTTTACCTAACTAATTATCGCCCAAAGATTGCTTATACTTACACAAATAGGAGGGAGTGATCAACCGGTTTTTATATGGACAAGCCGGGATCATCTCACTTAGAAGCTTCTTTTCAGATTCTGCGATAAATCAAAAGCTCAACGATAAATTTATCATTTTTATCTATGTTATGTACTACCCATCCTACTATTGTTGATTTTTTTCCACATTTCTTTCATACTTTTGGGTTTAGATTGACTTGTCTTGGTGAGTTTAAACAAGTGCCATCACATTCATTTTTGGATCGTGACAGAATAAAAACAACATGCAATGTAATTTGTAAAAAAAGTAATCACTTGTGGAATTTGGAAAAATGTGGTATTTATTTTTAATTTGAAATGATATTTGCTTGTGCCATTAAGTTCTTGGTCATTGCATCAAGACACTATGGTTGAAGTTGGAACCTTTGCAAATAGCTAGTATAGAGGTACATATTTGTATACTTTCTTCACAATACAAATCAAAATCAAATAGAAGTAAATTTCATATTGTGATTTGCTTTATTCCACCAAACAAGGAGGTACAGTAGTTGTCTAAAGCTAGTATAAAACCCCAAAAAACAAATGAAAGGAAGAAATTAAAAAAAGAAAGAAAATAAAAAAGTGTTAGAAAAATCTGCAAATTGGTTGACACTTTCTATAAATTACCTACTTACTAGTGATAAATTGGTAATGAAAGACCCTTCATATATCCCATTAGAACAAGGCACATTACACATCCAAAGAAAAGAAAATACAAAAAAATGGTTTGCCCCTCTCATCCAAAAACTTCCCTGAAATCATCATCTACTAGCTTAAACTCTATGAAGCTGAAGAGCCTAGTACAATCCTTCATATTCTCCCATGTATACCGAGCTATAGCAAAAGCAAAATCATTATTAATTCAAATTATGAAGAATGTTCAGTTAGTTCATCAGAACAAGAAGAAGAATAATGCGAAGTTGTTTCTTGGTTCATTTAGATTGCATTATAATTGGTGTTCTTCTCATGTGATACCAGTGCCTGTTCCAACTGCATTTGATGTTTATTATGATTCTACATGGAATTCTATTATATCTACTGCTTGTGATGAGTCAGAACTCTCTGGCTATCTTCAATGGCTTGAAGACAAGGACAATAGTAATAATGATATTGATAAGCTTGCTGATATGTTCATTGCAAATTCTCATGAAAGGTTTAGGTTGGAGAAAGTTGAATCTTATAGGAAATTTCAAGAAATGTTGGCTAGAAGTGTATGATCCAATATTAGTTTAGTGGTGGTGTTGTATGTTTTGATAATTTTCTCATATTTTGGAAGGTGCATGGACTTCTTTTTTTTTTTATTTTTTTTAGAGAGGTAGGTCTTGTGGGATTATATAACCATAGAATATGGAGTAAAGAGAAGGAAAATCTTTTGGCTAGATGGGGGTATGGAGAATTGTGCAATTCTTCTCATTGACATATGTTAATACCTTTGAGATCTGAAATTTATTACAATCCTTCTACTATATCAACAATTTCAATCAATTTCTATTTGAGAGGTTTCCTTGTTTCCTTATATCGTTGAAATAATTATAAAGATGATTAAAAATCTATCAATTTTATGAAGAAAAAAACCCATATAAATCTCTAATATTTTATTCATGTCATATAACGAAAAGAAGGTAATTTACATTGGATTTTGGTTCATTAAACTTTCATCGGTGTCGAGTCTGTTGGATAGAACTTGTCTAATGCAATTTACATCGTATGTATGATTTGCAATCTATTACATTCGATACACACAAAAATGCTCATCCAAATGAAAGAGACCGTAGCTATTATCAATTATCCTGGAGTTTTAATTTTTTTTTTTTTTTTTATCTGTGTGAACGTATTACCGTTTTCATTATATCTATATATTTTAAGGATAGTGACATTTGGGTTTATCTCTTTGCCTTTTGTGGGGTTTAAGTCCGTAAGTTCCTTCGCTTTTGTTTCTATTCCTGCGGGCCAAGCTTTTGATACTTTTGAGATTTAGACTGTTGATAAAAATAAAGAAAATGCATTAAAATAACTATCCTATATTTAAAACAATGAAGACCGTCGAATTCTTTTTGTCCTTTATTAAAATACTTTATAAGGTAAAATTGTCATTTATTATTTTTGTTGAATAATTATTATTTTAATATTTAACACTTAATTGTAAAACAAAAAAATTCCTAATATTTAGTAATTTTTATTTATTTTTTCTTAAATCTTTCTTATTTGAACTATATAAGTTGAGAATTCATCACTAATTTTTGATAGATTAGATGAGAGGGGTTTGGGCTACAGTTTAGAAATTGGAATTTGAAATAGGGAAAAAGTAAAAGAGATGCATGACCCTTTTCTTCGAGTAATTAACTCATTCAAACTAATCAACTTGAATTGATTGTTTCAAAATATCAATGATAAAAAGAAAAAGCTAACACCTTTACTCCACAAGTTATAAGTTTTCTCTTTCTTTTTTGGCCAAAAGTTTTTTCCGTTCATTTTTACTTATCATATTTGAATTTATCATGCCTTTAAAAAAAATAATGATTGACATAATTATTTTATTATACTATCCCTGTTAACTGATATTTTAGTACTTCTTCCGTTTGGATTTACTTGTCAAATAATTCCTAATTTGATTTCTATTGTTAATTACTTGTCATTTTTTAACAAAATAAAGAAAGGATAATTTATTTTTTCCTTATTATATCCTAATTTATTAACATTGAGTTAATGAGTAAATATATTTGTGACCCTATCAATTAATATATGTAAATTAGTAAATTCAATATATCAAAATCATTATTTCTTAATAGGTGTGCCAAGTATATTCTAACAGAGTGAATATTAGATATTGGAAAATAATTTGGAGAATAAGTAATTAATGTTAAGGGTAAAACATGAAAAAAATAATTATGTATCTTTTTTTGTTACGTAAAATATCACGAGTAAAAATGAAAATATATTTTAGTAATAGTGGATAATAATTAAGGTGAAGGGGTTTCCAACATGTCCTGTCATTTTACACTTGTTTGGATGTGTGTTTTGTTTATAGAGAAATAGTCTATTAGAAAAAACAAAGGAGCAAAAAGGCTTGATTTTAGCTGAAATCTGATCACAAGCATTAGCTGTTTGGATATTATAATTATTACATTAATAACGGCGAAGATTCAGCCTTGTTTAACTCTTCGAGTTGCTCACTCTTTGATTCCCCAAAACCCCGCCAGACTTGCCCTTTGTTTTCTTTCTTCTTTTTGGATTTGGAATCAAACTTATAATATACGCATAGTACATAAATACGTCATTTAATTTTGTTTAGGTGGTATTTATGTTCTTCGATTTTGAGTGTGTACAAGTTGACAGTCAAACTTGTAAAAAATTGAACAAGTAGATATAAGCGTTTTATGTGACATAATACATGTAGGACATAAAATTTTCATGTAAGACGCCACATAGGACGAATGTATCTATTAATTCAATTTTATATAAATTTAAGTGTCTACTCGTGCACAACCAAAGTTGAAGGACATAAATAACAACTGAAGCCAAGCTGAAGGTCATACTTATGTATTTTTAACTTATTGTAATTGGGAATAATTTTTGCATTTCTTTCCGATGACCAAACTTATTTATTATGAACTACCTATAATTATCTTTTAGGTGAGTTGGTCGATGTACCCAGAGGCGGAACCACATGGTTTAGTGAGGGTGCACGTGCACCCATTAACTTCTAAAAAAATCATGTGTATATGTGTGTATCTATGTTAAGAAACTAGCAGAAAGTAGGATATAATTAACAATGCACCCATAAATAACATAGAAGTGCCCTTGTGCGCGCAGTTGGTATGAGCTAGTGAAATCACCTACGAGACCAGGGTTTGGACCCAGTTAGCACCTATTTCATTTTTCATTCTTTTAATTCTAAGTTTAGCTTAGAGCTTATATTGGTGCACCCGAAGTATTCAAAACCTGGGTTCGCCCACTACAAGTAAAGTGTGAATTACATGGGGATTTTCCTGGGGATTAGTATGAAAATTTGCAGGAAAATAAGTTTTCTACGGATTTTCAT
>JAJOOH010000351.1:0-50596 GCA_029582605.1 Solanum gracilifrons | reverse complement strand
AAATTTTATGTCGGTGAGAATAATAAATTTTAAAAAGTAATGATGTGATTATAAATTTTATTTACATATGAAATAAATGGTTAGTAGATATAAATATGGGGTTGTTTTAACAAAATATAAACTTGTGGATCAATTTTTGTATTAAAAATATCTCAAATCATGATATGGAATTACCATATAATTCCAAATCATGGTTTTTGGAGAATATGGAATCACATCTCGTGATATGGAATCATGAGATGGAATCAGCGTAAAATCGCATATCCAAACGCTGATTCTATCTCACGATACCATATCGTGATATGGTATCGCATGACCAAATGGCTACTAAGTTATATATATTCACCAAATCTTTTATTAATATATATAAATATATACTTGCAGAAAAATTGGCAGTTCCAAGCAAACAATTAAGCAAAGGGGAAAGATCGAAGGATCAGTTGTTCAAGGTCATATTGGGAGAGAAACTGGTGATTTTTATTCTTATTACTTTGGGATGATGTGTCATGTAGGAGAAACAGGCCCAATCCCAATGATGAAGGTGATATTGATCCTTTATTTCCATCGATATCAATTTTTAATCAAAATGGTTGAGGATCTAAAAAGCGTGGAAAGCGAGGCTTCACTAATATGAAAATGCAATTAGCTGTGACACATATTTTTCTTAATTTTCCAGAGATTCAACCATATCTCAAGTAAGTGTTAAAAATATGTTGTCAAATTACATACTAATAAGTGTTCGTTAACTAACGAAATACTTGAATGTAAAATGATCAGGTTGTTCGTAAACACATGGGGTAATGAAGCCATCTATACATATTTTTTCAAATGGTTAACAAACTATGTAAGTGTGCAATCACTATGTATTTAATAATATATTCATGTTATACTAAATTATATTACTTGAAATAACAATCACGTAGGTTTACGATGAATACTCAAGAGTCCAACATTTGCAATTAGCGAAAGAAGTAGCACTTGGACCTGAATTTAAAGCACTGACAATGAATAAGTATTGTGTCAATGGGTTTAAGTTTCAAACTGAAGAAGTTTCTAGGAACAAGAAAATAAATAATAGCGGTGTCTACATACAAGGTGATGTTGATGGTACTGGCCAAACTATTGAATATTATGGTGTCTTTCATGAGATTATTCAAGTGAGGTATTCAGGTTGGCTTAAGAAGAAGATTGTATTGTTTCATTTTGAGTGGTTTGATCCGTCACATAGAGGGACAAAGGTGGACCATCAACATAATATTATTGAAGTTAAGCACACTCGGAAAAACAGAAGTTATGATCCTTTTATTATTGCACAAAATGCTAAACAAGTGTATTACACTCCATATCCATTGCGTAGAGAGAAAGCTGATTGGTGGGTTGTTATAAAAAGTAATCCCGTGGGAAGAATTGAAATTGACAATGTCTTAGATGTGGCGTATCAAAATGATGTTGCAATTTTTCATCAACAAGTTGATATTGAATTGGAAACCACACTACAACATCCTCAACACATATTAGAAGAAGTATCTGATGATGAGATACTGAATGTTGAGGAAGAAATATCTGAGAATGAGGAAAATGAATCATTTGATGACGAAGAATGGGACGATAATGAAAATGAAACAAGTGAGGAGGACGAATGGGAGAATGATGGAATTGAAACAACTGATGAGGAATAGTAGTAGAATAAAAGCTAGTAAATGTAAGTTAATTTATTTTGCTAATTTTATTTAATTTATGATTTTTATATATTATACATGTAAATTTGCGTACAAATGTCATCAGGCGGTGACGATAATAGACATCACGAGCATCTTGGAGTTAGCCAGACTAATAAGGCTAAAAAGAAGAAGTCAACTAGGAGACCCATAGATCCTGAGGATATTCTAGGATCTATTTCTTCTGCGCTAGAGCGCATCAATCATGATACTCATTTATTTGTTGTTCTGTTTGGTACGGGGGATCCCAAGCAATATTATCCTAATTACCGTCGATCAGTCGGTGCTTCGTCTACTTCACAGTCATTGCCTCCACGGTGCTACGAGGACCTACCTTTACAGGCTATTCGTCGACCACGACCCTTATCGGCAGGTAGTATATCAGATGGTACTCCATCGCCCACAGGTACATCTCCTCAGTTATCTGCCATAAGGATTCTAGTAGCGAGCAGTCAGATGCTATGGACGGTACGTCTCCATTGACTCGGTGTTTTGTGCATCCTACTGTATCACCTTCATCTATAGCTGCACCTAGTGCTACACCAGATGTTGAGATGCCTGATCTAGCTTCTGGCCAGAAGGACAGACTTTGTAGAGTCATGATTGAGCCGGATGGATCATCGTAAGTTTGCTTTGTTATCTATTTGTTAGTTTATTTTATTTATTTCTTATGCTTTAATATATTATTCATGAACTAACATATTTGTTATGTGTTTTACAGGTGACATCCTGCAAAGGATGCTGCCCGGGCTTTAAAAGACTATGTTAGAAGACTTTATACACATGCTTATCACTCTTGGAGCGAGATTCCAAACAGTATACGCCAGGCGATGTTTAATAATTTAAGGTATATATTTTTTAGTTAAGTTTAATAATTTTAGTATACTTTAATTTTTTTTACTATCGATCTAATTAACGCTATTCAATTTTTTTTCTAGACTATGTGTACTTGGGAGTCGAGGTACAATTTGGTCATTGGGACCACATTTGAGAGGAGGGCATCCGCGAGACTGTCTAGCTGGCTAAAGAAAGTTTGGGATACTGATCAACGTCCATGTTGGATGTTGCCTCATGTTTTTTATGATTAGCGTCTGTATTGGAACGTATAGGTTTAAGGCAATGTTCGAATAAGGCAAAAAGGCTAGAGGCAGTCTTAAGGGTGGCTCGTTGCACACCGTAGGTGTAAAGGCCGTTGGAACAATTACAAGAGAAGATAAGTTCTAATTCAAACGTTTAAATAAATAATTAGTTTATTCATATATATCGTTATAAATTTTAATTTTTGTTTATAGGAAAAAGAATTGGGGCGCACTCCTATTAAACTGGAGGTTTTCAAGAAGATTTATGTGAAGAAGAAAGAAAATGAGGCGGATTCGGATGTGTGGGTCGAGGAAAGGGCCGAACGAACTTTTATAAGTTATTTAATATGAATAACACATATTAATAGTGAATATATTTATGATATGTATATATATTGATGTCAATTTTTATATTTAATATGCAAAATGAGTTTCATCAGTACGTCGCTGAGAATCTAGATAGTTCGATCCAAATAACACCTGAATTGTCCACCCAAATTTGGAAAGAAAAAGTGGTAGGGGGGGCACACAAGGATAGAGTCTATGGTCTAGGATCTCAAAACGATGTAAGACGACTCTAGTCAGGCTTAGAAGGTATTGGATGGTCACGTCAAACCGAGGCACTTGACGGTGTTCAGATTACTACTATGTCGGCTCAAATAGAACACCTTACATCAGCACTGGCAGAGTCGGAGCGGAGAAGAGTAGCTGAACAACAAAGCATAAGTGCGACCGTTAAGAAAATCAAAGAACAAATGATGAACCTTGCTCGTCGACCTATTACATCTTCTCCTATCGAGGACACCGATGACGACAGTGACGAGGATGATGATTTTGTAGATTGCACTCCCTAGTTGTTTAGGTCTCTTTTATGAACTTTTTGAAACTAATTTTCAATAACTTTATAAGTTTTTGTATTGTGATTTAGATATTTTTTAAGATTGATTTAAGTTTGATGTTTTATATGTTGTGTGATGTTTAGATTATATTGTTTGATAGGGCTGATGAATATGAATTGAATTGAATTGATATGTATTTGCAGGTGGCAACAGAACTGGCAGTTTCTGTTGTAAAAAATTGTAGAAAAAAGCGACGGACAGGGTGGTTTTGTCCGTTATTTTTTTGCATTATTTTTTTCAAATAAACCCAAAAAAGCGATGGACAGTGTCCTTTAGTCCGTCACTTTTCTGAGTATTTTAAAAAATTAATTTCCAGAAAAGCGATCCACAGTGTCCTTTAGTCCGTCGCTTTTTTGGGAGTTTTAAAATATTAATATCCAGAAAAGCGATGGACTGCGTCCTTTAGTTCGTCGCTTTTCTGGGATTTTAAAAATTTTAATTTCCAAAAAAGCGACGAACTGTGTCGCTTATTTGAAATAAAAAATAAATAAAAATATAAAATAAGCAATAGACTCCATCGCTTTTGTTAAAAAAATAATAATCAAAAAGCGTCGAGCCAAAAAGCGACGAATATGACTGCGTTGGTTTTCCGTCGATTTTCACCAAAAAAGCGACGTAGTCCGTCGCTTTTGGCCGTCATTTTTTGACAATTTTTTAGTAGTGTTTTTTACATTTGAAAATTCATTAGTTTCACATTTGGTAGCTTTGATGACATACTTTTATAGTTCAAAATTTGACATGAAACTATAAATCAGATAAGTATTTTGATATGTATAAATCAAAATCTTGGTTAAATAATGAATAAACAAATACCATCCTATAAAATGGACAAACAAAGTAGGAAAATAATATTCTTTCTTAAATTATAAACCAACCAATATAGTCATATAAAGTGCAACTTGAGTCCAATAAAGTCTCCCATACTGCTTTCAACATGAATTATTCAGCGAAGTTCATGCTCACTCGTACACATATCTTGTCTCAAATTTTCAAAGTTGAATAAGGCCAAATGACTTGAACCTTTTCTTTTCACCCCTTCAAAGGTGTTGAATGTTGTATTTTTTTTTGTTCATTTTCTCTTTTTAAAGAAACCTTAATTGAGGAATTGGAATGAATAAGAAGTTGTGTTAATAGTTTTAAATAATTTATGGTAGATTTTGATGGAATTGAACACATGAGTTAGTTGTTTAGAGGTATTGAGTGGAACTTTCTTCCCAAAATTAAGGGCTATATAAGTATATACATACTAAACATTTTATTTCTTCCATTATATTTTCACAAATAAATTACATGTAGAAGAAAGTTGTGTGTATACATTTGGAAATCACTTTAAATGACAGAAAATGACCGACCTTATGATGTGTTACAATTTCTTGTTTATGTCAAATTGTGTGTACTGCTAAGACTTAGTTCAGATTAATTTGATCACGTCCGAAAGAGGCAGCCAACATCCTAACTATGTGTGTTGCAATGACTATGTTTAGCTATCTCATACTTCTATGTGCTAATATTTGAGGTGAGAGAGAGACCGATACTTCCTCAAGTGTTTTTCAAATCCTCACAAGTCACATGCGCAGGGCCATTATGTGTACATCATTATTTTAATGTCACGACTTTAATCCTATGTGAGTGGCACCTACATTAATTCTGCGGTGGGAGAACCAACTATCAACCCAAGATTAATTGACAATCACTTAAGAATTAAGTCATGATCTAAATACTAAGGAAACAGTCTTAAAAGCAATCAAAAGAGAGAGTTTCCATAAACTCACCATCCAACAATGATAACCAATGTGGAAATAAGAACTCCCTAGAACATGAAAGTCATAGTACCAAAATATCTAACAGTCTAGGATAGGGGATGAAACCCCAAAAACAAGATAGAAAACATAAGTATAGAATGTCTGAGTCTGAATAATGAACTAAGAAGATACAGAGGAATCCATAGCAGTCCGGAGGAAATGGCTCACCCTTGGATTCAGATTTCAGTGGTCTCATAGTTGAGGTTGCGAAGCAGCCGCCTGGAGATGTCCCTTTCTCAACAAAGAGAGAGAAAGCCCAGTATCAACACACAACAACAGTGTACTAATAAAATTATCAGCTAGTTCCAATATATAAAATATGGACATGCAACCACAACTCAGTAAGAATAAAAAACACAATTACCATAAAATATAACATAGTTTGGAATCTGTATACATAGAAACATTAATTATCACAATACAAGAAGTCAGCTTGGTTCTCTCATGGAACCCACTCATATACACTTTTAATGCACCGACATGGTACCGAATCCCAAGTTAGTGTAACGACGTGGAACCAATCCTAAGTTAGTGTGTTGACGTGGTACATGATCTCAAATTTGTATACCGACATGGTATCTGTTCCAAATATTAGTGTACCGACATAGTATCCGATCCCAATCGTCAACACACAGCAAAACCACAAATCACATTAAATCATCTTTGTACATTCATGTAACACATTCATTATATGCGATTGACAACATCAGACATACCACATTATGCCTTTTCAACTTCCCTAATGATGTGTGATGCATTCATTACTAACTATACAGTTATCAAGCACAAATAACATAAACAGAAAAACAACAACCATCACCTAACTCAAATAAGGACCTGAAAAATCTAAAGAACTGAAGCTTCCCCTTGGTTATGATTTTGGCTTGTTCTTTGTTTAAAGAATAATAAAACAAAATAATAAAAAAAATGGCCTAAAATAATCTAGGTTATCACTCAATCCTTACCCTAGGCCATTCCCATGACATTATACCCATCAAGGGTTCTTTCATCCATTACTTAAGATAAAACCTTTCCCTCTAGATCAACAACCTAGATTCTAAATATTAAGAATTAAATTACAAGTTGGGAAAGTAATTAACTCACCTTTGTGAAGAATAAGATGGAAAAACTGAAGAAAATTGCCCTATATTGCCCTTCCCAGTTCCAAGAATGAAGTTACAAAAAATAAGAGGTTTTTGGGACTTTTCTAAACCGACTAACCCTACTATAGGGCCAACCCTCTATAGCAGCATTGCCATAGCAGCCCACCCACTACAGTGAGAAATATTTCATCCCTCTATAGCAGCGTGACATCCGCTATAATGGCTTGCACGGATACAGAACCTCATAATTCCTCGCCTAAACACCCATCTCGCAACACACCTTAGAATCTCAATATTCCAAGCTGTCCTCTTCACAACAAATCTGATACCAAGAGTTTTACTTGCCTAAATTTGATTTTGAAAGCCGTTAATGATTCCTTAATATTTTTTGTCTACTAGGAAATATAACCCAAGACTAGAAATATCACCCTACCCATTTTCGGATGGCCCTAGACCTTACCTTGTTCAGATTCCATCTAATGCTGGTCTAGCCTAAAAATTTCAACTCACTAATCTGAAAGTTTTCGTGCTCGATATCTTCCATCATTGGCCTGCTTATAACGACTAAGATGGATAGTTACAATATATAGCAATTTATCCATCGTTCATTTCAGAGTGATCACAAAACAAAAACTAATTTAACTAGAAAAAATGGTAGTACTTGAATCCTCGAACTAGTTAGGGTACCTGTCTCGCATGTCTCTCTTAGTATCATAAGTAGCATCGTCAACCAGAAGATGTTTCCATTGGACCTTTACTAATATGATCTCCTTTGCCCTTAACTTCTCGACATCCTGATCAAGAATCGCAATGAGTTCCTCTTCATAGTGTAAGTCTTTGTCTAACAAAATTGAGTCCCATTTGATGATATAATTTCCATACTCATGGTACTTCTTTATTATAGACACATGAAATTTGGGTGGACTCCATACAAGTTGGGTCATAGTGCTAACCTGTAAGCCATTGACCCCATACTATCAAGGAGCTCGAATGGACCAATATAACAAGGGCTAAGCGTACCCTTCTTACCGAACCTCATACCCCCTTCATTGGTGACACCTTCAACGATACTTGCTCACCAACCTAAAAAGTCATGTCCCTTACCTTGCGGTCTTCATACTTTTTCTGCATACTCTAAGATGCCAACAACTTGGTTTGGATGCTTCTTATCTTCTCTTGAGCTTCCTTTACTTGATCAACCCCCAAGGGCTCTACAACACAAAACTCAAACCACCCTATTGGTGATCAGCATCCCCTCCCATAGAGTGCCTCAAATAGGGACATATCTATGCTGAAATGATAACTATTATTATAGGAAAACTCATATAAAGGCAAGAACTGGTACCAATTACCTCTAAAACTGATCACATATGTCATCTAACACCTAGATAGTTAACTCTGACTAGCCATCCATTTGCGGGTGAAAAGCATATTAAAGTGAGTGGAGTGCCTAAAGCTTCATGTAGCTTATCCTAGAATTTAGAAGTAAACTGAGTGCCTCTATAAAAAATGATAGAAAGAGGCTCCCCGTGCAGCCTCATTATCTCCTTAACATATATTTTAGCCAAATGCTGAGAGTTATAATCTACCCTCAATGGAATAAGATGGGCTGATTTAGTCAACCTGTGGATGATAACCCAGATAGAATCATACTTCCCTAAGGTCTCAGGGAGTCCCACTACAAAGTCCATGACTATTCTTCATCACTTCCACTCATGAATGAGCATTCTCTGAAGTAGACCAACATGCCTTTGATGTTCATACTTTAACTGTTGACAGTTCTGACACTTGGACACATTCTACTATGTATTTCTTAATCTCAGCCCACCAATAAAGTCTCCTTAGATCCCAGTACATCTTGGTCACACCCGGATGAATCGAATAACAAGAACAATGAGCCTCTACTAACACACTCTATATCAAGTCACCAACCCGAGAAACACAAATCCTTCTTTTAAAATTGAGTACACTGCCTACATCTTGGGTAGCATTTGTAGTCTTGTTTCTCCAGACATCATTTTATTCTTAAGTTTATTTAGTTCATCATCCTCAAACTGTTTAGCTTTAATTTCCTCTACAACAGTGGCAATACTAGCTTACACCTCACCTTTTTCTGAGATACTCAGTTTCCTGAACATAGATTCTAGAGCCCAAATCTCTTTAGCTAAGGGTCGCTTGGACACCCCAAAGCGAGCAAAACTACCCATGTTAACCGTTTTTTGGCTCAAAGCGTCTTCCACCACATTGGCCTTACTGAGATTGTACTGAAGGGTCACATCATAGTCTTTTAACAACTCCATCCATATTCATCTTCTCAATTTAGATCCTTTAGAATGAACACATGTTGGAGACTGTGATGATCAGTGAAAGCCTTACACTTGACCCCATACAAATAATACTGCCAGATTTTGAGAGCAAATATTACTATTGCCAACTCTAAATCATGCGTGGGGTAGTTCCACTCATTGACCTTTAACTGTATGGAAGCATAAGCTATAACATTCCTATCCTGCATCAACACAATGCCCAAGCATGAATGTGAAGCATCACATTAAACAATGAAATCCTTACTTCCCACTGGTAATGTTTGGATGGGGGCCGTAGTTAGGAGTGTCTTGAGATTTTGAAAACTCCCTTCAAACTTGTCAAACACTCAAATGGAACCTTTTTTGAGTCAATCTGGTCAAATGCGTAGCAATAGAAGCAAAATTCTTAACAAACATGTGGTAGTAGATAGCAAGACCTGCAAAGCTCCTAACTTTATTCACAAAACTAGGACAAACCCAATTCTTAACTATCTCATTCTTTTGGGGTTCCACCATCACCCTTTCTTTCGAAACCATATGCCTCAAAAAGGCCACTGAAATCAAACTAAATTCACACTTGGAGAACTTCATATATAGTTTATGCCTTTGCAGGATACCAGAACAATGAGAAGGTGCTCTGCATGTTCTTTCTTTCTCTTGGATTGAATTAGGTTATCATCAATGAATAAAGTCACAAAAGAATCCAAGTAGGTCTTGAAGACCCTGTTTATCAAACTCATAAAGGATGCTGGTGTATTAGTTAATCTGAAGAACATTACCAAGAACTCATAATGCCCATATGGAGTCCTAAAGGTTGTTTTAGGTATGTATTCTTGTCTAACCTTTAGGTGATGATATCCAAACCGCAAGTTGATTTTTGAGAACACTAAAGCATCCTACAACTGGTCAAACAAATCATCTATGTGAGGTAATGGATTTTATTGAAAATAGCGACCTTGTTCAACTTGTTGTGCTCTATGCACATTCTCATACTGCCATCCTTTTTATTTTTACAAAAAACACTGGAGCACCCCAATATGATGCATACTAGGGCTAACAAACCCTTATCTAAAAGCTCTTGAAATTAATCCTTGAGTTTTCTCAACTCTATCGAGGTCATGCGATATGGAGGGATAGAGATGGGATGAGTGCCCGACACTAAATCTATGCAGAAACCTATATCTTTATCTGGAGGTATGCTTGAAAAATATATAAGAAACACCTCTAGAAAGTCTAAAACCATGGGAATGGACTCAAGGGAAGGGGATTCTGCAGTAACACCCCAGCGATGGGCTTGGTAGGCTAGACAACTCGTCCCCACCATCCTTCTAACACAAAATTAGGATATGATCTTTACTAGCTCAAGCCTGTACACACCTCCCCACTCTAGCTTATCCCAATCCAGAATCTCTAGAGTTACTATCTTAGAATTATAGTTCAAAAAAACATGATAAGAAGACAACCAAGTCATACACAAGATCATATCAAAAACCACTGCATAAAAAAAAACAAAAATCAACCCAAGTCTACAGATCTATAAACATCATAGAACAAGAATGGTACACATGTGTTACTACCACTGACTCTCCAACTGATTAGCAACATAAATAGGGGCATCAAGCTTTTCACAAGTCATGTCAAGTTCCAAATCTAAACTAATAGACACATATGAATAAGTGGAACCTGAATCAAATAAAATAGAAGTCATCCGACCACAAACAAGAATAGTATATATTGTCATGGTGTCCGATGCCTCGACCTCTGTCTTACGTAGAAAGGAATAAAACTTAGCACCATTATCAGTTTTGGCAACCCCTCTTTCTGCTTGTGCCACTCCTCTCCCTGTAATACCATTTCTTCAGCCTTCACGAGCTTATTGATTACCTTCTCGCCTATCCTGTGGACGTCCTCTACCATTACAAACTCCTTCTACGAGAACTACAACTCTAAAATGAGGTTGTACTAGTTTACCTATTAGGGGATATGTGTATTCCCTCTTAAAGTGGATCACCTAACCATAAGTAAAGCATGCTCGATCAAGCGAATGCCTTCTTTATGATAAATAAGAGGTTTCTTAGCCACCCTAAGCCGAAAATTGTTCTGTGACCTCAGAATTGCCATCCATAGATGTTGGTAATGCTGAATGAATTGGATAGATTGAAAGCACCGACTGACTGGACCCCTTAGAGTAGGAACCACTATAGTTTCCCACATTTTTGGGCCTCTTAGATAAGGTCGTAACCTACAACTTCTCAAACACCCTTAATTTTCTTAACATAACCCATTACCTCATTAAAGCTCTTCCCTATGGAAGTCATGTACACTAACAAAATCTGCAAGTACATGTTAAGTCCCTTCACATAGAGGCATATCCTCTCCTCTTCGGTGCTTCCAAACTGAGTAGAATAATGGGACAAGGCGTCAAATATAGCCTCATATGATGCAAAAAAAATTTACAATGTTTAAGGACTAGAAATTCATCTTTCTTCCAATATATCAAAGTACGTATAACATACTTCTTTAAGACCAATGCGTGAAATTGAGTCAAGTTAACAGAGGTAGAAGCGATGATCGACACTCCACATTTGCTCTCTACCAGTGCTTGGCATCACTTTGAAATTGGAATGTGATAAACTCTACCCCCTACTCATGAATAGTACCCTACTTGTGAAGCCTCTCCTAGCAATCCATAAGAAACTCATAAGCATTCTCGCTCTCTATACCATGAAACACTGGAGGCTTTAGCTTTAGTACCCAAATCTTATCCCTTTTGGGTGCCATAACAGAAACAAGTTGAGTAGCTAGAACCTGGAAGACTGGTAAAGCGGGAATGGATCCAGTGCCTACCAACCCACTAAGAAGAGCCAATACTTGTTTGATCACTTCAAAATTCATAGGGGAAATCCCATACCCCTAACATGTGCCTTAATATTTGGTTCAACATCTTCCTCAATTTCTATTTCAACCCTCCTCCTCAATATGGTTCTGAAGTAGGACAGGGGTTGCTGGTCTTGGCTCCACTACTGCCCGAGCTCCACCTCTAGAGAGTATGGGCCTACCTTTTCCCTTGCCCCTACATTTGCCTCTTTCTCTACCTATGTCTTTGACCGCTGGTTCTGCCGCCAAAATTGGTGCTCTAACTCTATTGTGCCTTGTATCTACCATTTGCGGATAGAAAAATGAGAAAGGTTATATACCAAATTGGATCGCCAAATACCAATTGGAATCAAGTTATAGCATGAAGAGAAATAAATAGAGAATTTTCCTAAAGTCATGTAACCTCCCAAAGAAAATTAAAAACGTCTCAGTACCATCCTAAAAAACTCTACTAGACCTATTTTGGTACGAAGAGACCAACAAACCCAGGGCTATGATACCAATTTGTCATGAATTTGAATTGTTGTGAGTGACACCCACAGTAACTATACGAATGGAGAACCAACTAACAACCCAAGCTTAACCGTACAACCACTGAAGAACTAAGTCACGTTATAAATACTAAGAAGATAGTCTTAAAAAAATTAAAAGAGGGAGTTCCCATAAACTAACTAACCAACAACGAGAACCAATGTGAAACTAAAAACTCACTAGAACATGAAAGTCTCAGTATCAAAACAGCTAAAACTGTAGGATAAGGGATAAAACCCAAAAAAAAGGAATGAAAACATAAGTCTAGAATGTTGAAGTCTGATGGACTAAGAATATAAGGAGGAATCCGTAGCATCCCATAGGAATTGGCTCACCGTGGGGTTTGGATTTTGGTGGTCTTACAGTTAGTCACAAAACAGCCACCTAAAGTTGCCATGTATTCAACATAGAGAGAGCAAGCGTAATATCAGCACACAACAAGAGTGTACTGGTAGGATCATCGATTAGTTCCAATATACGAAATATAGAAACGAAACCACAACAAAATAAGCACATAACACACAATTAATACGTAATATAACATAGTTCGAAATTTATATACATAACAACATGAATTATCATAACACAATAAGCTAGTTTAGTTCTCTCATGGAACCCACTCATACAAATTATTAACGTACCAGCATGGTATAAGATCCCATATTAGTGTACTGACATAGTACCCAATCCTAAATTAGTGTATCAGCGTGGTACCCAATCCCAAATTATTGTACCTTACATGGTACCCATTTTAAATGTTAGTGTATCGGCGTGGTACCCAATTCCAATAATCAACACACAACACAGTCACAAATCATAAGGAACTACAACCACCCATGTACATTCATGTAACACATTCATTGCATGTGATTGAAAACATCATACATTTCACATTATGACTTCTTAACTTCCCTAATCATGTGCCATGTATGCATTACTAATGATATAGTTAGGAAGCACATATAACATATATGGGAAAATAACAATCATCACCTACCTCAAATCAAGACCCAAGAATTCTAAAAATCTGAAGCTTCCTTATGAGCTCTAGCTTGTTCTGGATCTAATCAATAATAAAACAAAATATTCAATCAAAGATGGCCTAATAATATCTGGGTTATCACCCAATACTAACCCCGGACCATTACCATGACCATTCTACCCATCAAGGGTTCTTTCAAATATTAGTTTAAGTTAAAAACCATTCCCCAAGATCAACAACCTAGATTCTCAAGATTAAGAATCAAATTACTAGTTTGGAAACATTGAACGAAACTGACCTAAGTCACTCATCCCAGTTCCTAGAACGAAGTTACATAAAGTAAGAGGTTTCGGGACTTTCCTGGACAAAACCCCAACTAACTCCGCTCTAACTGCCAAACCCGCCATTGTGGCACACCGCTATAGCGGCGCCGCTAAAGCGTCCCACCTGCTACAACGATAATTATTTCATCCTACTATAGAGGTATGAAATCCATTATAGTGGCTTGCACAAAAACAAAACCTTGTAATTCCTTCCCTAAACCCACATTTCGCAGCACATCTTAGAATATTGATCTTCCAAGCTAACCTCCTCATGAAAGATATGATACCGAGAGTTTTACTTACCCGAATTCAATTATGAAAGGCCTTTTGAATTCCTTAATATCTTGACTACTAGAAAATATAATCCAACCCTATATATATCACCTTACCTATTCCCAAATGGCCTTTGACCTCACCTTGCTTATATTCTGTCGGAGACTAGTTCAGTCTAAAAATTTTAAGTCATTAACTGTAAAGCTTTTTGTTTTGATTTCTTCCACCATTGGCCTACTCATAATGAACGAGACAGGTTGTCACAGTTAAAAAGTGGATTCTTTAAAAATAACTCAATTTCCAATTTTAACTTCAATTTCATTAATAATTCTTTTCCTTCAATTTGAATTAGTAATTTCAGATTCAATATTCATAGTTAGCTTCAGCTTATTGATTTAGAACATTTTTGTTATGCGAATTGATAAGTTTCTTTCTTGAATTTTTATTTATATGTATAGCCTATACTAGTATTTTTCTTTAACTTTGGGGGTGGTGAATAACACTTAACTTATTAGTATCCTTCAAAGGTACTTAGCCTGTTTGGGCTTGCCACATCATATGAGAGGTGTTGAATGTGTTTGTGACAAAGCATATGACTATGAACGTCATTTTTAGACTCAACGGCAAACTCCATTTTGTCCTAATGATTGTAGTTGTTTTCAAATTGTTATCATCTTTAGATAGTATTATCATTCCTAGGGAACAATCGTTAGTTAGATGCTTTTGACTTACTAGTGGGTGTTAATGTTAAAATATGTTAGCATTTGATATACTATTCACCATTCACCCAATTAAATTTAAATATTATATGAATAGATATTTGATTGTTATATCCCACTCAGACCATAGTCAACTAGCTAATGGTTTACTCGACGGTTAGTATTGGATGCTAATCATATACCACCTAGTTTGGGTATATAAAAAGTTTGTATCAACGAAATCAAATTTAGGGATCCTAAACAATAATGAATCTTATTTTCTAGAGTGTTACATATTGGTGTATTGCATGCCATATCTAATACTCATGTAGTGACCCATCCAATGTTATGGATGATTATAGTCATAGTACCCCTATTAAAAACTGCATAGTGAAATGAGTTATTAAGAGCTCAAGATCAAGATAATTAAAAATTAATATCACATGTTTTAAATCGTTGTTTAGTGTTATTGTATTTCACCGTTGTAAATTAAAAGGTGAGCTAGTGATCTAGGCCTTTCCGAGGAAGTTCTAAGATTCTAATTGGGTCTGTATCATGTGTTGTGTTTGTTGTCGCAGTCATTTTTATGTCGTGATGTCTTGTGACTAAAATTTGTGATGTGAAATGGTGATTGTTTGGTAAGTTTCCTAACCAATTGGTTTAGGGGTATTTCGTTGTAATGGAAGTGTTGTGGTCATGTGCTCACAATAGCAAGGTGCGGTCAAACAACATGGCTTACCACAACAAGGCTTCCCTCGCCACATCGGTTCTGTTGTAGTGAATGTGGTGCTTTGCTAACTTACGTTTCAAGTCAATTTTCACAAGTCTTCCTCATAACATAAAATGTTCGAACCAAAGTACTCCTTAGACCACTTTCAAGGTCCATCTAGTTCCTCTCTTGAGATAAGACTTATTCATTACTTTTTTTGTCTCGTGATTTGATATCATCCTAGAATCAAAGGGAGTAATCTTAATGGATAATTATGGGTTAGAACCCTAAAACTTATCAATTTTGTTGGAAAACTAAATATTTAGAATGAAAGTTTGGTGATAGTATGTATGAAGCTAGCATGAATGCTAGACTTGATACATATGTCATTCAAAAGAGAGGAAATTTCTTGTATCTTGGGTCTATAATCCAAGGAAATAAGGAAATTGATGATGATGTTTCCTATCATATTTGTTTTGAGTGGATGAAATGAAGGATTACATTTATAATTTCTTGTGATAAAAAATATGCCATTTAAATGTAAAGGCAAGTTCTTTAAAGTTATGGCTAGAGTTACTATGTTGAATGGAGTGGAGAGTTGGCCATTTGATAACGCTCAAATGTCTTCCTTAAAACTAATTAAAATGGACAGTGGTCATAGTCAATAAAAACCCAACGAAGAGTCGGGGTTGAATCCCATAGGGAATGGTATATTGTAGAGAGTTTTTATCAAGAAATTTGAATTGTAAAATTTCTCATTTGTAATAGTAAGAACAAGTGGGTGGATGATTCCACCAATTTTAAAAAAAATATTTGGTTATCAATTGTCACAGTTAAACTATAATTTTAGAGAATTTAAGAGTTTACAAGCAATATAGGGGTGCGGGGATTGGAATCTGATGTCACATAGGGGTAATTGTGCTGGTTTATAGTTATGAACATTCATAAATATTTTATGTCATCTTCAATGACTCTAATCATCTTTTGATCTCAAAGAATCTATACATAGAATCTCCTTTCAGTCTCATCTATATGCCAATCTAAACCTATGTTGCTAATATTGGACTAATTACGCACTCCAATCAATCTTTTTTAAGTATCGACCGGAGATCAGAAGTAGGAATTAAGTTTACAACCTTAACCCATAAATTAATTCCATGCTAATTTAGCCCAAATTCATGTATGAACATCAGCAAAACAAAGCATAACACAATACCCACTACATTAAATCAACAACTAATCCCATAATTCCTCCCTTAAATCTTGGTTTTTAGTCACCCATCAAAATAAGAAAAGAAAATATACCTTCCATGAAATTAGTTATGGGTAACATTAAATTAAGAAACTACTAGTAGACCCACTTTGCATTCAACTTCAATTTATCAAATTCAAGAGCAAAGTTGAAAAACTCTAAAAACTAGAAAATGTTCTTCACAAAGGTCAAGTGTTCTCTCTCAAAACTCAATAGATTTCTCAAACATGGGGATTCACCTCTTTGCCTAACTTATAAAGGCTTATGGGTATTCGACTCTTGCCTTGCTTTTTTTAAGATCATGTGTACTCGCCTCCATAATCACATCATATGACACGAGTCTCGCCTCCACAACATTTCATAAGGATCATGAGTACTCGCCTCCATGTCCATTCATCATAATAGGAACATGAGGAATCACCCCTTGTTCAGTTCTAAGGAGTATGGGAAATCACCTCATAACCTTATCATACGGAGGTGAAGGGTAGTCGCTTCTAGCCTCATTATTTACATAGTCCTTTAGTCTAAATTCATTTTAGGTGAGAAATCCTTTCAAACTAGAATCATTCATGTGAGTAAACCTTTAACATTCATACAATCATGCTTAACAATTCATTGTAGGAAGTATCCCTTCCATACTACAACATCAACAATCAACAATTAATAGTCTAGGCTTTACTATCAAAGAACTACATCTCATGATCATAATCTATGCTTTACTCTCAAGCAATAATCATCATATTCATCATATATGTTTCAATATCAAGCAATTATAGTTATAATTCATCAATCCTATAAGGAGATATCTAAACCCAAAAAGTTTCCCTTCAAGGCATCAAACCCAATTTCATCAATTCAAGGTTAGAAACATGGAATAGGCATGGGTACATCTAATTTCATCTTAAAAACATGTAATCCTACCAATTCAATCATAAATAATCATAATCCACTCAATTGGATCAACATTCATCATAGCTTACAACATTGGAAGAAATCCTAACTAGAATTTGGGATTTAGACTTCACAATTGGGGAATTCTAGGGGAATCCATGAGGGAAAGGATCCCATGGATGAAAAGCCATCATACCTTAGTCACAAAGTCCACCAAAATCTTGCAGATTGGAAACTTCAACTTGACCTAGCTTCAATCTCTTCCTTCTTCTTCCACTTTCTAGAGAGAGATTTTTTATTTTTCTTTTGGGAATTGAGAGAATAACTTAAGATGAGTGAATTTAGGGGTCTAAAATACTTATTTAGGTAGTCTAGGCTTGGGTAAAATGACACAACTTCAATTTAATTAAAACCGAAAAAGACCCTTAATCCCCTAAAATGAACTCCCAGTCTTGACCCACGAAACCCTGACCGACGGACCGTGGATGGACCTACGGTCCATACTGCACACCATCGTTCCTTGTCAGAGACTTTTTCCTGGACCCATGGCTCTTGGACCATGGACTGTGGTCCCACCTACGGTCCGGCCGTGGCCCTGGCCTGGGAAAAATTTGGTGTCCTCTTCCATGGGCCTACCTACGGCTCGTGGCTTGACCTACGAGCCGTGGTTGGCCACCGTGGATGGAACCTGCAACTTTCCAAAAACCATTATTTTACCTATTTCAAATTCGGGGTGTTACATTATCTTTCCCTTGGGATCATTCGTCCATGAATGAGATTCTAGGCACATTTCTAAACGAAAAGACTCAAGATTAGCTGCCCATCATGCATGCAACTTATCTATATGTACACAACCGAGGAGGAAACATCAACTCCAAGCTCAACATACTCAATGCACCTTAAGGGAGTAGAAACTACATCTAACAACCCAATTTGCATGAAATTTTAGATTTCTTACACTTGAGAAGGAACTACCGTCACCAAACTCAAAAGCAATGCTCAATACAATATCATGGAGCCTAAATGTAATTTATACACAAGGCACATATTCAAGGGGGAAATCTACACTCCAAGCTAAGGCATGTTCAACCATTCATCTTATGGAGTCTATAAGCAACTCATACTCAATACATAAGAACATGAGGAGAATAAATCATAAAACCCATTTTCTTAAGAAACATAAGCTTTTTCATGAACATGCATTTTCAAAAAATCATGGAAACACATAAACACACATGACTTCAAACAAGAGCAAACCAAGAGGAACTCATTACCTCAAGCTAGAATAGGAGGAAAAAGATTAGCATACCAGGACATCATATCGGCCTCGGCCTCCCAAGTAGCACCCTCAATAAGATGTTTTCTCCATAACACTTTCACAGAGGCAACCTCTTCTTCCTCATTTTCTTAACCTGCCGGTCTAAGATCTCAACTGGAACTTCTTCATAGGAAAGGTTCTCTTTCACTTCCAACCCTTCTAGGGGAGCTATGGATGTCGGATCTGCAACAAACTTTTTCAACATAGAGACATGGAAAATCGGATGCACCGATGCCAACTCAGTTGGTAATTCAAGCTCATATGCAACCTTACTAACACATCTCAAAATTTGATATGGGCTTACAAAATGGGGACTAAGCTTCCCTTTCTTTCCAAACCTCATTACACCCTTCATGGGTGAGATTTTCCAGTAAACCCAATCAAGCACATCAAATTCAAGGTCTCTCCTTCTAACATCGATATAAGACTTTTGTCGACTTTGGATCATTCTCAACCTCTCTCTAACGAGTCGAATCTTTTCTATAGGCTCATGAACTAACTCGAGCCCTATCAAGGCAAACTCACCCACCTTAAACCAACCTATAGGAGATCTACACCTCCTACCATAAAGGGCCTCAAACGGAGCCATACCAATACTAGAATGGTAGCTATTATTATAGGCAAACTCAATCAATAGTAAATGGTCATCTCAATTACACTTAAAATCAATCACACAAGTCCTCAACATGTCTTCCAATGTTTGGATTGTTCGCTCCACTTTCCCATCGGTTTGCCAATGAAAAGTTGTGTTAAGCTTAACTTTAGTGCCAAGACCCTTTTGGAACGACTTCCAAAACTGAGAAGTAAACTTGATACCTCTATCGGAGATAATGGACAAGGGAACTCCATGCAACCTTACCATCTCAGTCAATACAACTTAGCATAGTCTTACGCCAAGTAAGAAACCTTGATGGGAATAAAATTGGCCGACATCGTCATTCGGTTAACTATAACCAAAATCGTATCATATTGTCGCCGAGTTCGTTGCAACCCTACTATGAAGTCCATATTTACATCTTCCCACTTCCAAGTAGGAATACGAATGTCTTGGGATAAACCTCCCGGTTTTTAATGCTCAACCTTCACTTGTTGGAAATTCGGACACTTGGTCACAAATCCTGCAATATCCTTCTTCATCCCATTCCACTAATAGATCTCCCACAAATCACGGTACCTCTTGGTGGCTCATTGGTGAATAGAATACTGAGAACTATGGGCTTCAGATAAAATATGTTCCCTTGAGTCATCAACATTCGAAACACATAACTGACCTTGATATCTAAGGACACCATCTCCCCCTTGGGAGAAAGCCTCAATTGACTTTCTCAGTACCACCTATTTCAACTTTACCAAAGTTGGATCAAGACATTGTTTTTATTTAACATCCGCCACAAAAGATGATTCCGATCCTTTATGAACCATGACACTACCCTTGGCAAGTCTACTAATCGGACACCCAATCGGGCTAATCTATGGACATCTCGGGCCAACTCTTTTCTATCATTATCAACATTTGCAACACTACCCATCGATAGTCGATTAAAAGCATCCGCTACTACATTCGCCTTTTTGGGTTGATATAGGACACTCATATCATAGTCCTTTAATAATTTGAGCCACATTTTTTGGTGAAGATTCAAGTCCTTTTGGGTAAACACATATTGTAAATTCTTGTCATCGGTGAAAACATCAACATGAACTCCATACAAATAATGCCTCCAAATCTTTAAGAAAATACCACCGCCGCTAATTCAAGGTCATGGATTGGGTAGTTTTTCTCATGAACCTTTAGTTGCCTTGAAACATAGGCAATCACCTCACCATTTTGCATAAGTACACATCCCAACCCAACTCTAGATGAGTTACAATATACCACAAAGCCATCAGTTCCTTCTGGTAAAGTCAACAACGGAGCGGAAGTAAGTCTATCTTTCAACTCTTGGAAACTTTTCTAACAAGCATCCGACCATATAAACTTGGCTTTCTTTTGAGTCAAGGCCTTCAATGAAAAGGCAATCGTAGAAAATACCTCAACAAATCTTCTATAATAGCCAACCAAACCCAAGAAACTTCTAATATATGTCGGTGATAAAGGTCTAGGCCAACTCTTGATCGCATCCATCTTCTTTGGATCTACCTAAATACCCTTGCTTGAAACAATATGGCCAAGGAAAGCTACGAACCTCAACCAAAATTCACACTTGCTAAACTTTGCATAAAGTTGTTGGTCCTTGAGAATTTGCAATACAATCCTCAAATGATCAATATGCTCATTCTCACTTCTCGTATAGATCAAAATATCATCGATAAACACAATTACGAACATGTCAAGGTATTGTCTAAACACCATATTCATCAAATCCATGAATGTCGTCGGAGCATTAGTCAAACCAAAGGACATCACCAAAAACTCATAATGACCATATCGGGTTCTAAAAGTTGTTTTTCTGAATATCTTCCTCTTTCACCCTCAACTGGTGATAACCCGACCAGAGATCAATTTTAGAGAAATCACTTTCCCCTTGAAGTTGATCAAATAAATCATCTATTCTTGGAAGAGGATACTTGTTCTTAATGGTCACTTTGTTCAATTGCCGATAATCAATACACATACATAGTGAACCATCCTTTTTCCTAACAAACAACACCGGAGCATCCCATGGAGAGATAATAGGTCAGATGAAACCCTTATCCAATAAATCCCTTTAACTGATCCTTCAACTCCTTAAGTTCCGTTAGAGCCATTCTATAAGGAAGAGTAGAAATAGGTTGTGTATCCGGGAGAAGGTCAATTCCGAAGTCTATTTCCGTTTCGGGAGGAATACTAGGTAAATAATCGAGGAATAGTTCTGAAAACTCGTTAACCATGGGGACCGACTCACGATTAGGGGTTTCAGTATCCACATCCCTCACCCTAACTATATGGTAAATACAACCCTTATAGATCATTTTCCTAGTTTTAATGTAAGAAACAATTTGACCTCTAGGCATTGAATTTCCCCCCTTCCACTCAAGGATAGGCTCATTTGGAAACTGAAATTTAACTACTCTAGTTCTACAATCAATAGAGGCATAATAAGAATGCAACTAATCCATACCCAAGATAACATCGAAGTCTATCATATCAAGTTCTACCAAATCTATTAAAGTGACTCTATGTGATAAGGAAATGGGACATCTCCTATAGACTCTCTTAGCCACCACAGAATAACCAACAGGGGTAGAAATAGAAAAAAGTTCTAACAACACATGAGGAAGCATATCAAATCTCATAGCCACTAAGGGCGTCACAAAGGACAAAGTAACACCGAGATCAATAAAGGCATACATATAAAATTGAAAGACTTTTAACATACTGGTCACCACATCCGGGGAAGTCTCTTAATCATCTCTAGTTTAGAGTGTATAGAAATGATTTTTCTTAGGAGCATTCCCACCCGAGCCACTTGGACCGAATAAAGGGTAGGGTTGAGCCCTACGACGAGTGTCTCCCTCACTTCTAGAAACCAAAGGGAAATTCCTTATTGTATTATCCATTTTAGCACACCCATTGCAAGCATTAGAGCCCGCTAGAAACTTCCCTTCATGATTTCTCCTACATTTATCACAAGTAGGCATCGAAGACCTACTACCATCTTCTTGAGGTTTAGGGTAGGACACCATTTCATTACTAGACCTTGGAGGAACATTTGTAGAACCTTTCCTGGAGAACTTTTGTCGGAACCTCGAATGACCCTGTCCACCAGACCTCCAATGTGAAAAGTTACCCTCATCCACTCTTTCCCTTTTTACCTCCCTAGATCTTTCCTTGAGATTTTCCTTTTCGATTTGTTGGGCATGCACCATAAGGCAAGAAATGTCCATGTCATGGGCAAGCATAGCGGTGCGACACTTTTTGAATACCATGTTGGACACACCCGACACAAAATTACTTATCTTGGCCCTACAATCTGCCCCAATAGAAAGAGCATACTTGGATAGTTGAGTGAACCTCAAGGCATACTACCTCACACTCATATTCCCTTGCCTAACATTAATGAACTCAAGCACCTTGGAATCTCTCATCTCAAGAGGGAAGAATCGATCAACAAAGAACTTTTCAACCTTTCCCATTTTATGGGACCTGCTCCTTCCGGCCTTGCCTCATTCCATTGATTAAACTAAATCTGAGCAACCCCTTTGAGTTGATAAGTAGACAATTTCGCCTTCTTCATCGGATTCACTCCCATCATAGCAAGTGTCTTGTAGACCTCATCAATAAACTCTTGAGGATCTTCCTGAACTTTAGAGCCATAAAATTCCAGAGGGATCATTCTTGTAAAGTCCCTCACTCTTGACGCCACCGTACCCACATTTGGGTTCGCAAGGGCTACCACCTCTCTATTGGCTTGAACCATCACAACTTGAGCCAACACTCAGAAAGCTGACCTAAACTCTGTATTTTTCACATTGTCAGATAAAGGATCAATCGGAGCTTGAGGAGGAGCTTAGGGAGGAACTTCTTGACTCACGTTGTCTCCCTCAGTCCTTCTAGCATTAGCCCTCCTAGTAGTCATATCCTAAAAACCATCGGGTACGGATTTATAGAAAGACCTTATAGAGTTAAACTCCATGGCATGACTTAGAGAAATGAACTAGTGACATTTCCTAAACATCTAATAGACTCTCAATCATAAATATAGCGCGCTTCACACTTATGAACAATAATCTACTAGATGTGGCTTGAGATATCCTAGAACCATTCTAAACCTTGTGCTCTGATTACCAAGTTTTTCACGACCCAGGGTACCCCCTAGATATAACAAGGCGTATAAGACCCCGAGAAGCCTCATAGAAGGCACTTAACATATCATATTATAAAGTAATAGAAAAGGTACGAAAATTTAAAACATTTTCCAAACAATCAAAGTCTTTCATAAAATGCGGAAGTCTAACATCATTGTCTCAAACCATCTAACATAAGAGATAAAATCTTGGGATACAGCCCATACAATAGTCCAACATGAAAACAAAGACATAAGAAAAAGGGTGGTCCAATACTCGAATGCAATAAAGACTCACCAAATCTTCACTGCTTGATCAACTATGAACCTAGCGACGAGTGTGAGAATCAATGTCGTCGGACCCTACATTTTGATAAGAAATGTAGGCAAGAGTATGCATTAGTACAAACATGTACTAAATATGATAGCTTGCATAATAAAACATAAACAAAAGCATTATTAAACATAAGACATAAGGTATAATGAATACATTTAAAGCATCATAATGAAAGAGGAATACTTCCTTAAGTAACCTCACTTGAGCTTAGCAAAGACTTAGGTTATCTGCCTCTAGTCAAGCATACTTCATGGAAGGCATATCTAGCAACAGTCCAAGCTAATGATCTTCATAACGTAATCACATCATTCATACTTACTTTTAAAGACATGAGGATTCGCCTGTTTGCTTAACTTATAAAGGCTAATGGGTATTCGCCTCCATAATCACATCATATGACACGGGTCTCGCCTCCACATCATTTCATAAGGATCATGGGTACATGCCTCCAGGTCCATTCATCATAATAGGAATATGTGAAATCACACCTTTTTCAATTCTAAGGAGTATGGGAAATTACCTCATATCCTTATCATACGGAGGTCAAGGGTAGTCGCCTCTAGCCTCATAATTTACACAGTCCTTTAGTCTAGATTCATTTTAGGTGAGCAATCCTTTCAACCTAGAATCATTAATGTGATTAAAACTTTCACATTCATACAATCATGCTTAATAATTCATTATAGAAATTATCCCTTCCATACTCCAACATCAACATTCAACAATTCATAGTATAGGCTTTACTATCAAAGAACTACATCTCATGATCATAATCTATGGTTTACTCTCAAGCAATTAACATCATATTCATCATATATGCTTCAATCTCAAGCAATTCTAGTTATAATTCTTCAATCCTATAAGGAGATATCAAAGCCCATAAAGTTTCTCTTCAAGGCATCAAACCCAATTTCATCAATTCATCGTTAGAAACATGGAATAGGCATGTGTACATGTAATTTCATTCTAAAAACATGTAATCCTACCAATTCAATCAAAAAAATCATAATCCACTCAATTGGATTAATATTCATCATAACTCACAACATTGGAAGAAACCCTAACTAAATTTGGGGATTTGGACTTCACAATTGGGGAATTCTATTGGACTCCAAGGGAGAAAGGATCCCATGGATGAAAACACATCATACCTTAGTCACAAAGTCCACCAAAAGCTTGAAGATTGGAGAATTGAACTTGACCTAGCTTTAATCTCTTCCTTCTTCTTCCACCTTCTAGAGATAGAATATTTGTGAGAGAGTTTTTTGTTTTCTTTTGGGAATTGAGAGAATGACTTAAGATGAGTGAATTTAGGGGTCTAAAATACTTATATAGGTGGTCTAGGCTTGGGTAAAATGACAGCACTTCAATTTAATTTCAATCGGAAAAGACCCTTAAGCCCTTAAAGTGAAATTCCAGTCGTGACCCACGAAACCCCGACCGACGGACCGTGGATGGACCTATGGTCCATCTTGCACACCTTCGTTCCTTGTCAGATACTTTTTCCTTGACCCACGACTCCTGGACCACGGACCGTGGTCCCACCTACGGTCTGTAGATTCGGTTGTGGTTATGGCCTGGATAAAATTTAGTGGCCTTTTCCACGGGCCTACCAATGGCTCGTGGCTTGACCCACGGGCCATAGTTTGCCACCGTTGATGGCACCTGCAACTTTCCAAAAATTGTTGTTTTTCCTCATTTCGAATATGGGGTGTTACATCCTAATATGGAAACTGGCTCTTCAATATAGGTCAAGCGATCATCCAACTCAACCGTATCATACTGGAGCACATGATACTCATCTGGGATATACCAGCGCTTCATCTAGAATTCACATTTAGAAAACTTGGCATATTGTTTGTGTTCTCTAAGTGTTTGTAGGACAACTCTTAGATGATTGTCATGTTTTACGACATCACGTGAATATATCAAAATGGCATCTATAAATATAATCACGTGCATATCAAGAAAGGGTTTGAAAACCATATTCATCATATCCATAAAGGCTGCTGGAGCATTTGTCAATCAAAATGACATGACCAGGAACTCAAAGTGTCCATATCTCATCCAGAAGGCGGTTTTGTGAATATCTAATTCTCAAATCTTCAGCTTATGATATCCGGATCTCAAGTCAATCTTTGAGAAACACTTCACTCCTTGCAATTGATCAAATAAATCATCTATCCTTAGAAGGGGGTATTTGTTCTTTATCGTCACTTTATTAAGTTGTCTATAATTTATGCACATCCTTATTGTGCCATCCTTCTTGCGTACAAATAGTAATAGAGCACCCAAGGCGATATGTTGGGGCGAATGAAAACTTTGTCAAGCAAATCTTTCAGCTGCTCCTTTAACTCTTTTATTTCTACTAGCTCCATCTTATAAGGAGGAATGTATATAGGCTTTGTATTGAGATCTAGATCAATACCAAAATCAATCTCTCTGATTTGTGGTATTCCAAGAAATTGATCAGGAAAAACATCTGGATATTCATATTCATTTACAATGGGCACAAACTGAAGAGTTGCAACCTATTTCTCAGCTTCAAGGTCTCTTACTTGGACATGGTGATATGAACACCTTTTTGCTATAAGATTTTGTGACTTAAGATAGGAAACAAACCTTCTTCTAGGCATCATAGAATTAGCTTTCCACTCTAAAAATGGCTCACCTAGGAAATGGAATTGAGCAATCTTAGATCGATAATAAACTTTAGCATAACAACAGGACATCTAATCCATTCCCATAATGACATCAAAATCAACTACTTCTAGCTCTATCAAATTAGCCAATGTGTCACGACCACATATTATTTCTAGGCACCCTTAATAGACCTTTTTAGCTATAATAAACTCTCCTACCAGAGTCGATACTACAAATGGCTCACATAAGAACTCTAGATCTACACCAAATTTATTAGAAACGAATGGAGTAACATATGATAGGGTAGCTCCTATGTCTATCAATGCATATACATCATAAGAAAAACAAATAAGGTACTTGTAATCACATTTGAGGATGCCTCTAAATCCTGACAACCTGGTAGTACATACATCTTGTTTAGGTCAGCTCCACAACCAGATCGTCTACCCATGCATGTACCTCTCATTGCTGGTGATTAAGGGCCACGTGATGAACAATGTGTTAATAACGAGAATACTCATGTTGAGCCAGTATATCATGGCCAATCACCACTACCCTCGACTCCAAGCTTGGACAGTCGCGTATCTTATGACCCTCAACTCCACACCCATAACAAACAGTAGATCCATATCGATACTCTCCCAAGTGAGATCAGCCAGAGTGTATACAAGTAGGTTGAGAGGGTCTTCCTCGACTAGCACGACCCTTATCGCGAGGGTTAGGTGCCCTTGAAGTCTAAATTTGCTCCTTCTTGGGTCTCGATGACTGAGCTAGGGCAATAGATGTGGAGCGGCCAACTAATTGAGCCTATCTGGGTGGGCCTTTACTGGAGTAAGCTCTATCACCTCCCTAAAATATTCCAGCAGTCCTAGCTCTCTTATTTTTCTCCATTTCTCTCTATGCCCTACGATTTTGTGTACGGTCCTTTATCTGCTAAGTGTGTACCATAAGTTTTGCAATATCCTAGTAGCGATTTAATGCAGAAATCATACGAGAACCAATCAAATGATCTCCAAGTCCACCCACGAAGTAATGCATCTTTGCATTCTGGGTGCTAATCATATACAAAGAAAATTTTAGCCAACTGAGTGAATTGCATGCGATACTCCCTAACGTTGAGGTTGTTCTGTTGAAAGTTTAAAAATTCATCAACCCTTGCTTCCCTAAGCTCTTGTGGCAAAACTTGCTCCATAAAAGCCCTAGAGAACTCCTTCCAAACTGTAGAAGGAGCATCTTGTCCCCTAGAATCCACCCAAATATCATACCAAGCGATGGCAACATCTTTTAGTTGATAAGATGCTAATTCAACTACCTCAGTCTGAGAGATATGCATGACCCTAAGAATTGATCTCATCTATAAACTTTTGTGGGTCCTCTGTCACAATAGATCTAGTGAACACTACGGGATTCATATAGAGGAAATCACGTACTCTGGATCCAGATGTCTCTCCTCGAATAGTACTAGGTGCAGCTACGCTTTGTCCTTGGACCTGAGCAGCTACCAAATGAGTGAGAAATTGTATTTCCCCTCTAAGATATTTCTCTAAGGCACCTGGTGGTGGTACATGAGGTACATGAACTACTGTTGGTACTACTAGAGGTATAGGAACACTCGTAGATCCTTCTGCCCCAAGAATCTGAGGAACCGAAAGTTTAGGAGATGGAAAGCTCTCCTGACCGTTGGTCTGATCACCTAATATTTGGGAATGCTCATAAATGGCCCATATTAAGTAGTAATAATGGTGGACCTTGGACCTTCTTTATCCTTATCCGTAATATACATGATCTGTATCACAAATAAAAGAGTATGAGTTAGAATTAACTTTATATGACTTAGCTCTATCTCATGATCTTATATTATGAAAGAAGTTAAATATCCTAAATGCCTATGTACTCCATCAATTATAAATATGGCGCACAACACGTTTATAATAAAGGTTCTATTAGACATAGCTTCAAAGACTTCCTACGACACTTGAACCTTGGAATCTGATACCAAGGTTGTCACACCCCTAACTAGAAAGGGGAGGACATCAAGGATATATACAAGCACCTCTAAATATATGTACGAAACTCATATCAAAGATATAGACTCATAAGAACAAGAACATATACCACGACCCAAGCCAAAACAAAGATAACAAAAAGGACCACCGAGCTACTGTACAAGAGAAACAAAACTAAGAGCCCGTTTGGATTGGATTAATAGAAGTAGATTTTAAGTCAAAAATAAAAAGTCAAACTTAAATGACTCTTAAATAAAAAATTAAAAGTAGGGGGAGACCTACTTTTGGTTTTTGACTTATTTTAACTCATTTTAAACTTATTTTAAGTCACTTTTACCTTGTCAAACAATTCCTAATTTCTTTTAAGTTTTTTAATATTTGCGAAACACTTCCACAAGTCAAAAACTAACCTAAAAGTAGATTTGACCAACTTTTAAGCCAATCCAAACACCTTCTAAGTATAAGAAGCCTCTAAAAAGTATGCATCGAAGAATTTGATAACCAGTCGGGGCAGGGCCTTGAGATACCCATTCTAAAATATGTACATACATAGCAAAATATAGACTCTAAATATCTTATAGTTCCATGTAGAGGTGGAGCTTACCAATTGCTAAACTGGAAGTCTCTGGTCTACTGGAAATGTTTGTTATCCTGAGTACGTCAACCTGTATTAATAGAAATGCAGAGCCACAAAAATAGGGACATCAGTAAATATAAAACATGTACTAGTATGTAATGCAGACTTAATAACAAGTAGACGTGTCATAATGTTGAAATGGATCAAATATCAAGACAGGAAAATTTGAGCATATGTATGTAGGAGTCATAATCCAAAACTGGAATTTGTGACCAATATCAAGGGTCCTTACCCAACATTTCATATCATCTACATATATATAATTCCTATAATTTTCCTAAGTGATATATTTACTTTGTTATATAGCTTCTTTGATCTTTGTAAAAGTAACGGTTAGGGAGTCACATGATGTCCTACTGTCGGCGATCAATGAACCTTGTATGGCATCGGTAGCTAGTGTTACGACCGTGCATGGAATCTCATAGTCTGGGTAACAAGGCCTATTAAGGTATGCCTCCCGACCTCCTGTATGGTCTGCCCATAGGCCTGTATCAGTCAAGTGAATCCACGACAGGAAATCCAACTGACTTTTTCTGAATTATCTGCACCAAATAGTGTCGCATGTAGTGGCCCTAAAAATACCCTCCCCACACTACAGAGTAGGCTATAATCTCAATTGCATGTAAAGACACATAATAATTAACTCAAAAATAATACAACTCGTGCTACCATTTGCGATTACTTTCTTTATCTTAAGAATCATATATCTTGTGACCGATGCATCTACAAATAGTTTGTAGCCAATTTCTTCCTTTAAATATATGCAACATATATACACGCTAACTTCCAAGAGTTTCTACTGAATAAACATATAGTTATGTGAAACATATGGCTCCCTTAACCAGAAAAGAGTATTATAACACTATCAGTTCAAGACTTCAACATGAGAGAGCTTATGAAATAGCATAACTTTCTTCCAAGTATTAGAAAATCTCTGATAACATTTGTTGGAAGAACATGCGACTTTGGATCATTACTTAATAACGAAGGAGGTTTTAGCATTACATACCTTACTTCGGGACTTACTATCTTACATCGTATCGTCAAACTCCTTTGCTAAAAACTTTATCTATAACATAACACCATAAAATGGCACTATAAAAAGCTGATAAATAATCACAACAAGGCTGAAAACACCATAATAGTTCACGAGCGACAAGCTCAACAATTATTATAGATAAATGGTGTTTCGTCACACCCTTCTCTTTGTCAACTTTTCAAATGGGGTCAGGACTTACTTACGTGTTCAATATTACTCCTCAATCCTTTAACCATAAAGAACCAACCTACTTAATAATGTACAATTAACATATAAAGTCAAACTAATGACTTTTGAACACCATCCCATGAGTTCTTGGTCAACGACGTCCAATTCCTTTATAAGTTTATAGTTTAAGTTTATAGAGAACTGATGCCATCAATTATAATAGTAGGAGATAATATAAACAACTACCACATATTCTTAAGCAATTTAGGCATTACATCAAACACTTGGCGAGCTACAAAATTTCAAGAACTATAAGAGTTGTGTTTTTTATACCTAGCCTTTGATTGTATCATAATCGACATACTGCCCCAACACAATGCCATCGACCCATGATGAGCCTGAAATTTAGACTCATTTAGGGCTTTATTTATATAGAGTTAGGATCCTCAAATGCTTATTTGGTGCCAATAACAGATGCAAAACTCATGATTTATAGGTATATGGATTGAGGAACAAAGCAAGGACACTAATTTGCAAAAAGGAACAAAGCGAGTTGAAAGAATAAAGAAAAGTAAGCCTGGTGATCGCCAAGTCCACTTGGCGAGTCGTCGAATGCCTCCTTGACCTCCTAAAGTTCTAGTGTGTCAAGCCTTGAAGGAAAGAACCAAGTTGGCGTGAGAAAGGAGCAGCTGGTGGATTACCGAGTGGTTCCGCGATGCAGTGTTGGATTGCCCAAAGTTATAGACCTTGAGGATGCTGAGTGCCAAGGCAGAAGGGTGATGGAAATGACCAAAGGGCGGCACGCCGAGTAGTTCAGCGAGCCTAACTTACTTCGTCGAGTGACTCTTTGCAGCACATTTTTGGCGATTATAAATATATTTTTGAACATTTAGTTTAGTATCTTAGCTCATATATTTTTAGTCTATTATTGAGTTTTGAACTGGTGAGACAGTTTTCTCTAGATTTTCCTATGTTTTGAAGAATTGAAGTTTTTCACTTTTGAGAAATTGGAAGTGGATCTTTGTGATTCTTCAAATTGGAGCATTGTAAGGACGAATCTACACTTACCTAGTTGATGGATAATCAATTTGGTAACTGTTTATACCTTTTATGATGTCTAGCGAAAACCCCAATTCTTGGGGTAATTGGGGTGTGATTATATGATTTTGGGCTGATTTAGTTTATGGGTATTGTTAATTGTTAGTTTAAATGCTATTTAGAAGTGAGTTCAATCATTAATTGTGGTTTAATTTAAGAATTGTAGTTGCAAATGCAGTTTTAACCTTGCGTTTTTTGCTTGCTCGAGAGAGAGGTTTTAAAACTAAACTTATTGATTGATGGTCTGTGGGTATTGGGTTGACCTAGGTTCAGCTCGAGAGAGTGAATCCTAAACCCGATCCCACACATTTAGCTCGAGAGAGTGAATGTACTAAGGTGTAGGTTGTTCATATTTTGCATGCTTGTTGATGTTCGAGAGAAATCAACTTGATTCGGGGTAAATTATTCAAGAGAAAGTTTATCTCCTCTATAGCCTAGCTTACTCACTAATATCTAGCTATTTTCTAATAGTTGCAATTACTCATTTGTCTATATTAGCCTATAATTGAATCACATCCCAAAACTCATCTTATTATTGTTATTTCGTATTGTTTGCCACTGTTTGTAGTTGATAATTCCAAACCAAAATCCCCCATTTGACATTCGTGTCACCCCCTGATTTGAATGATGTCTCTATTCGATAACTTTTATTCCTATGACTGATTTGATCATGTTCATGCTTCCTTATTGAATCCTAAACGCGTACCGTTCCCTATGGGATTCGACCCCAACTCATTTAATTGGGTTTTATACTGAATAGCTATTGTTGACACTTAGAATTGGATGAAGTGTCCTTGAAACGTTAATCAAAATAGTGCCGCTGCCAAGGAGTGATGTTGTTTGAGATTATTTTGGTGAAGTTGAATTTTGTTCTTTTCAGTCATAGTTGAATCTACTTACTTTTACTTTTGGTTTGTGTGTTTCTGTTGAAAACTGAGTAGATGAGTGTCAACGGAAGCAATGGTAGCCAAATGGGCCACCAAGATGACATCGGAAATCTCAATGATGTCAATGAGTCGAATGTTAATGACCCTAATCTAGTGGGTGGAGTTGGTGCCATTCACTTATCTCCAGCTGAAGGGAACGATGTGCTCCACATTACAAGCACCATGTTGCAGCTCTTGCAATTGAAAGGGTTGTTTGGTGGGTTGGCTCATGAGGATCCCCATGAGCATATAAGGAACTTTGATGATGTTTGCGGGTCGTTTTTATCTAAGAACATATCTCAAGAGTCGGTCCGGTTGAGGTTGTTCCCATTTTCTTTAATGGGAGAAGCATGTAAGTGGTTGGCTGAATTGCCAAGAGACTCCATCACTTCGTGGGAAGAGCTTGTCATTGCATTTCAAGTGCGATTTTTCCCTCCTTCGAAGATAATGACACTTAGGGACAACATTCAAAGCTTCAAGCGTTTGGAGGGTGAGCCAATCCATGAGATTGGCTAAGATTTAAGAAGTTGGTGTTGTAATGCCCAACTCATGGTTTGCCGGACAACGTTTTGCTGCAATACTTCTACTGAAGCCTTGATTCGATGAAAAAGGGAGTGGCTGATCAACTTTCTCTAATGCAACAACCTTACGTTATACAAGCCCAACTTTTGGATGGTATGACCAAAATTAACCGGGCATGGTACACCCGTAAAGATTAGGCTTCCCCTCTCACTTTTAAATAGACAAAGAAGCAGCTTGAGAAAGATCAAGAAGGGGACCAAAACATGGCAACGATGATGACCCAACTTGACATTTTGTTAAAAAATGTCATGGCAGTTGGTGCTAGGAGTGTCAATGTTATGGGTGTGGGTTGTGTAAAACCCGAAGAGGACAAGTTTGAAGCATTGTACAATGAGGTAGTGAACTTCCTAGCCAACCAAGGAGGTGGTTATCGTGCAAACTACCCAAGGTCGGGTGGCAACCAAGGTTGGAACAGGGATGAGGGCTGGAGAGATCGTGATAGAGAGTGGCGGGATCGTAACCCCACTTGGAAGGAAAGAGATGGAGAGAAAGATAGGTATGTTCCTCCCCATGAGCGTTAAAAGCCCAAAGATTTTGAGGGTGGCCGGTCTGAAGATATGTTCTCTCGTATTCTCAACAAGGTTGAAGGGTCCGATAAAATTTTGAAGGAGATGAAGGAAGATGTATTGACCCTTAACCAGACGATGACTTCTCATTCCGTCTCTATTAAGCAGTTGGAGACCCAAATGGGTCAAATTTTTTCTCATTTAAACTCGAGACAACAAGGGGGTTGCCTAGTGATACTATGGTAAACCCCAAGAATGAGGTTTGAGCGAGGACTTGCGTCGTACTACGACGTTAACTAAGGCGCTTCTTGGGAGGCAACCCAAGTTTTTTATTTGCTTTCTTTTTGTTTTTGGAATAACATGTGTTGATTGTGCAGGTTAAAGTGTAGAATGTGTTTGGAAAGTGTAGGTTGGCGAGCAAAATGTCCGGTCGGCTACTCGTTGAAGAGGGCGGTGAGCCCGACTTGGACCGTTGTTGGACTCAATAAATTATGAAGTTGGAGTTTGTAAAACTCGGTGGGCCCATGGACAAGTCGATAAATCACTGAACAGGTCGGTGAGCTCGACTTTGTCTGCCGTTTGGACCCCCAAGTTAACTCGAGGTCCTGTAAAAATCGGCGAGGTAAGTAACCACTCGGCGTATCACCGAGTGGTTCGGTGAGGACAACTAACATCACCGAAAGGGCACGAACTGAATGGTTTTAAAGGCCAAAGGCTTAAACTTTCAAAATCTTTCACATTCCCTCACTTGTAACTTCAATACAACTACACCCGCATTTCAAATTTCCCATATTTTTGCTTTTAACCGTTTTTTGGTCGTCATTCTCGTGTTCGGAGTGGAATTCTTTGCCGCCTAGCTTTACAAATTCATATATTCATCATTAAAGGTTGGTTTTCCGAACTCCAAACTCTAAATTAGCGGTTAAACTCAAATGCATTGTTATAAATTGTGTTGATATGTGTTGGGCCTCTCTGAATTTATAAATGTGTTCTAGTTTGCCCTTTCTAGTTTTGATATCGTGCCTAAATTGCCTGAATTGTTAATTTCCAGAATTGCATGCTCTAAAATTGATCATAAATGGTTGAATTATGTTATTTTGTTGTTAGGTCTAGTCGGGTGAAGTCTGAGCAACCCAATTTGTGCTAAATGACGTGATTTGCCCAACGATGAAGCATTTGACGTCATTCTTAAGGGCTAATGTTGTCAAATGGCAAATTTTGGCCAAACCAGAGGAAGTTTGAGTACCCCGGTGGCATGGGTCTAATGGGTCTGGGTTTAATTCAAAATGTGTGTTGTTTGATTTTGTTTTCGGGGGCTGCAGGGTTGATTTTGGAAGTTGGGGTTGAGAATATGCACATTGGGTAGTTTGGCGAGCTGGATCGATCTCGCCGAACCACTCGACGGTTTGCCGAAATCACCTTTGATCGCCTTTAATTTCATGTTTTTGTTGAGATTGGTTCTGTCACTTTCGCAAAGAAGACTGAGCTCGCTGAAAGTCTTCGTTAATCCCCTTTTCTGCTCCCCTAATCCCTAAACTACACTGTAACTTTCGGCGGACTTGTCTATGCTCGCCCGTCTCATCGCCGACGTGCTATTTTTCTAGGATATTTTTGCGCCAATCCTTTTGGCGAGCCCGATCTGACTCTCTAAAGTGATTCGGCAATTGTTTATTTAGTTTATTTTCTGTATTTTTCTTGAATTGTTATAACTTATTTTTGTGTGTTTTGCAGATATGGATAGACTAAAATTGACAGGTAGATACATGCCGCCCTGCAAGAAGGCAAAGGGAATTATCATAAATGAGGATGCAGCTGCATCCAAAGGAAAGGACACAAAGTTGCGTACCACGGTGGGAAAGGCAAGGCACCTGCTCTTGCATCACTGGAGGTCAGCTCCGATAGTGAGGGGATATACACCACTCACAACACCACTTCTGAGACTGAGGGTGAGCACCAGGACCCTCGGGCTGCAACTTCTGAGCCTGAGGCTAATAAGCTACTATTGGCCTAGAGTGCTGAACTGCGCTCCAAGAGGATGCATGATCTGTCTAGGATCCGGGTATCCCAAGCTGCTACCCTTCCTCCTGTCCCAGACCAGGCTGTGGTCCCAGCACCACCTGCACAGGGTCATCCTCCCCGGTCTATGAACAGACTGAAGAATAATGGATTGAGGACCATCATTGAGGAGAAGAGGTTGTCTACTGATGAAGTCATAGAACGATACCCAGAGATTTGGAGTTGCTTGAGGTCCCACAAGTTCGAAATATTCACTAGACCATGTGGCCCTTACATTCCAAATTGGGTTCGGGAATTCTACACTACCTACGGAGCCTTAGTCCCAAAAGGGAAGAAGCAGGCCGCTAAACTCAAGCCGGTTGATTTTATGGTTGTCAGGGGAAAGAAAGTGAAGTGTGATAGTTATGCTCTCAATGCCATTCTGGAATGTACAAAAGATATTGAGGATGACTGTCAACACATGATCAGGACAACATCGTTGGAGAATATGAAAAAGTGGTTGGCCCCTATATTATCTGACGGTAATCCTAGATGGATCGAGGCTGGAGCATCCATAGAAAAGAAAAACCTCAATGCAGCAGCGAGGTACTGGTTTGGCTTCATCAGTAGTTCTATCATGCCATCCCAGAATGAGTCTATCCTCTGCCACGCGAAAGCAGCCTGCCTTGGTTACATCATTGATGGAACAAGGCTAAACTTGGGTAAATCCTAAACCCAATCCCACACATTCAGCTCAAGAGAGTGAATGGACTAAGGTGTGGGTTGTTCTTATTTTGCATGCTTGTTGATGTTTAAGGGAAATCAACTTGATTTGGGGTAAATTGTTCGAGAGAAAGTTTATCTCCTCTATAGCCTAGCTTACTCACTAATATCTAGCTAATTTCTAATAGTTACAATTACCCATTTGTCTATATTATCCTATAACCAAATCACATCCTAAGAACCCATCTCATTATTGTTATTCCGTATTGTTTGCCACTATTTGTAGTTGATAATTCCAAACCAAAACCCCATATTTGACATTCGTGTCACCCCCTGATTTGAATGATGTCTTTATTCGATAACTTTTATTCCTATGACTAATTTGATCATGTTCATGCTTCCTTATTGAATCTTAAACACGTACCGCTCTCTGTGGGATTCGACCCCAACTCATTTAGTTGGGTTTTACACTGACTAGTGATCGTTGACACTTAGAATTGGATAAAGTGTCCTTGAAACGTTAATCAACCCCTCCTTTGGTAAATAAAACAGCCAACACATCCCTATACAAACTCCCTCCTCACCAAGAACATCAACTACAATGGGTAAAACATGGACTTACGACTTCCTATCAGCGTCTCATGAGTCCTACCCGTAAATTATACTTACAGAATTGGTAGAATAGTATTTAAAGGTATAGAAGAGAATTCATATATATATCCAAGAAAGGGAGTCCCTACCCTTTCTATTCTTCATGAACAACACTTTTTTCCTTCAAGAAAATAATTGACTAACTATATCTATAGGTCTATGGAGAGGAAGATACTTGATTCTTGATGAAATTAACTTACCTTAAGCTTGGAGGAATTGAGATGAGAGCTTGAAGAAATAGCTTAAACCAGTCCTCACACGTTTGTGCATATATGGGAAAAGAAATCCCAAACTTCTATTATAAAAACAATAAGTTTGGTCGACTTTCTCTAAAGTGCCACATGTCCCACAGTGATTAGGCAGTGTGTGCATCTGTCGTTGAATGTTTATAACATTCTACTCTAAACTCATATTAACAAGATGTTTATTTTGCTGGATAGTAGACTTAAATACCTTCAATTCAATATGTTTAGGTCCTCAAACTCTTTATATATTAGGAGACATGCTCATTCAAAGTCAATTGATATATGAAATCATTTGTAGTATTCCACCACAATGAACCTTTAAACTTGAATCTTTTCTTTAATGATATCTTTGGCCTAAAAATTTTGTTTAACTCTTCAAATGACTTAATATAAGGGTTACATGGTATTCTTAACCATTTTCAATGATATATTCCCTCGATATCACACATATGCATTGGTTTTTATGAGTAGCAAATGTATTTTAAGTTATGGGGAGTCACAAGTACGGTCAATAGAAATTTCTACGGACCATAGGTACCAACCGTAGGATCATTTCACAATTATTTTATGGGATTTTAGGTCATTTACTATACATGTAATTCATATAACACATTGTTTTACCCCTAACAGTTCCACAATCTATCATTCAATCAAATTTCCTAAACCCTCTCATATGCGTTCTTTATAATCCTCTCTCTAGATCAAGGAAATAGAAGCTAGAGTTCTTCAAAGTTCAAGTCTCCTTTATTCATCATTTCTTAGGGCTTCAAGATCAAGGTATGTAGGGAGTTCACACCTATGCATTTGTTTTTATGAGCAGCAAATGTATTTTAAGTTGTGGGGAATCACAAGTACAATCAATAGAAATTCTTACGGACCATAGGTCCCAACCGTAGGATCATCTCATAGTTATTTTATGGGATTTTGGGTCATTTCCTATACTTGTAATTCCTATACTACGATGTTTTAACCCTAAAAGTTCCCCAATCTCTCATTCAATCAAATTTCCTAAACCCTCTCCCAGATGTTCTTCAAAATCCTCTCTCTAGATCAAAGAAATAGAATCTAGAGTTCTTCAAGTTCAAGTCTCCTTTCTTCATCATTGCTTAGGGCTTCAAGATAAAAGTATGTAGGAAGTTCGTCAATGGGTTCCATTCACCCATTGAGTCCCTAAAAGTTCTTCAGTTCTCCAATTCAAGTTTCAATACAATTGCTTAGGCTTTTATTTAATTCCTCATGGATTCTATTTGTATGGATTTAATTATTTAATTTTGATCATATTATAATTATTTAGACTCAATCACATGTTTTCCAATCAATTCCATATGAACCAGATCATGATTTTGACTATGCACCTTAATTTGAATGAATTTTATGAAGATTTATGAATCAATGAATGTATTTTCACGAAGAATGCATGATTTATGAAAAGGAATGTTTTATGATCTAGGTTTCTTTAAGATAAGTATTAATAATTTGTGAAAGGTTTTCTCACATACTTAAGAGATCATGGCTTTGTGTAAGGTTTTCTCACTTAGACTTCATTAAAGATTTAATGAGCTACTCTATGATTTTGTTTCGCTTTGATTAATAACTTAATTATGCTTTTCTATAGATGATGATATTTATATGTTTATGACTATTACATTGGGATTTAACTTAGCACCGAGAGAACATTAAGGTGGGGGCTTAAATAGGGTAGTCTCTAGTAGGAACCTCTAGTTCCAAACTACTTACCCCTGTAGGTTGCCTTAAATGGCCTAACTAGTGGATCCACATATAGAATATCATATGATACAGATGTCTACCTTGGAAAGTAGACTTCCCCTTCTCGATGTGGGAGTTACATCAGATTTCATGTTATAGCTCGCATGGTCTATTATCGGTTAAAGCTAATATCCTATAAAATGAATTTGCTTTCAAATGTTTTATGAAGCTTTACTTATGATTTCAAGGAATATATATTGATCATGTTCACTATCATGATTCTCTTTAAAAGGTTTTTATTATGCTTAGCTTGGTCGTGCACATCATGTTATCGATTATGTCCCCTTATGATCATCTTTTATGTTTTCATGCATATCCCTCATACTTAGTACATTCAATGTACTAATGCATATTTGTGCGTATATTGTTTCACTAATGTTAGGCTTGACGACTCCTCTCCCTCCGTTTATGGCTAGTTCATCATTATAGATTTTGAAGACTTGGTGATTCCTCATACTTCGAGGACGATGTCACTTTATTGCTTTCTTATGTCCTTTACTTTTGGATGTTGTATGTGGTGTATGGATTATTTCCCTACCACTTCTTTTGATGTTGTAGAAAGGGTTGTCAAGACTTGTTAGACTTTTACTTTGTAATGTCACTCATTTTTTGAAATGGAATGTTTTTCTTTTGTCTATTACTATGCATATGTATGTCAAGTAGCTTTTTAGGGCCTCTCGGGGTCTTATATGCCATGTCACTTATAGTGTGTACTTTGGGTCGTGGCAGAATGTATTTGAATATGAGTTAAGGTCACTAGAATCCCCTAGCACAAAGGTGAGTTGAAATATTCTTTACCGATTGAGTTTTAATATAAGATTCTACTTAGGTCAACTTCCAATGATCATATTTCCCAAAACATAATGAATTAGGTGTTCTATAATCTATCAAATAAATTTCTATGAGTCTTCTTTTCAAAGACACCAAGTTTGTCTTAATCAAGCTTGGAGTAAAAAGCTGTGGTCGTTTTACTGGAATATGTTCAGGCTGGGAAATTCAACGAGTATACCTACTCATTAGGTGATTCGCTGAATGTTTTGGCATATCACTGAGCTATCTCACAAAAATTTCATAAAAAGCCTTAATTCTTTGTCTGTTTAGGCAATCAAAAGTCCCAATGGGTGACTCGCCAACTATATTTGGCGATGAGACCTCCAGATCACCAATTTGGTAAACGAGATTCATTAAAAGGTCATTTTTCTTATTTTATGGTCCTCTTACGTTTCCAGATGGCTATTCTTGACCTTTTACCCTCAATTAACTTCCACAAGTCTATCTCATAGCCTAATAAGCTCCACATTTATGCCCAACCCTCAAACAAATTGACTTCACATGTTCTAAGTTCTCTCAAAGAAGAAGGGTTCTTAAACTTCAAGCCTGAGTTCAAGGGTTCAAGTCAGCCTTATCTTCTTAGGTATGTAAGACTATTCATAGTGTTAGACTAGTTCATTCTCACACCCTATATCTCAATTAAGTCAATAGTAAATCGAATTTAGGGTTTTGCACTCAATTTATGAATTTTTGAATATGAGCTATGATCTTATTCCGAGTTCTGAATCTTTAAATTATGAGATTTGTAGTATATCTTGATTTGAGATTATTGAATGGTTGTTCATTCTTGTAGTTCCACACGAACCCTACATATATTGAGTTTTTTTTTTTCAAAAGTACTTTACATTGCTTTTGAGGATTCAAGTGAGTCCAAGAGATATTTTTAAAGCATCACTTTGAGAAAAGTTTAAGGGAACCTAGATGGTTCCAAATGTATTATTTTTATATTGAAAAGAGAGTACTATTTTTGGAAAAAGTATAAAAAGTTTTCAGACAATTAGTACAATAACACTGTTAAAGAGGCCTTTTGAGGAATTATCTCACCCCATAAAGTACTTTTACGTGATCATTCAATATTATATTCTTGGGAGTAGTATTGAGAACTGAAGGATCATCAATAGACGTTTCGTTGAGATCATCCAGTCACTCGTCAGCTTTTGGTAAGGCTTCCTAGCTTTCGGAGAACTCCAGTCTTTAGTTTGCTTTCAATAGTTATTTAAGATTGTTGTGGGTCTTGTCCCGGAACCTATCCTAAAATATTAGAGGCTTCATAGATAGAGAATGTTAGAGAGTCTCTTGGTATTTATTTTCAGAAATTCTGCTAAACTATTAGTGCTTACATTCAGTATTCTCAGACAGTATTTGATTCAAATGTTTTACCTTCAGTTATTTAAAACTAAAAATGCTTGAGTAAATCTTCGGTTAAGCAGTTAGTCAGGCCAAGGATTCACTTTGAAATCAAAAATGCTTCTTGAGTGTCATCCATGTCTAGGTTATAGGATCGGGGCATTAAGATATTATATGAAGCCGAAGGGAAATGATTTCGGCTAGTGATCTGATATAAAGCCAAAGGAAATGGTTCCGGCTAATGATGTTATATATAGCCGATGGAAAATGATTCCAGCTAGCGATGCGATATAAAGCCGAAGGGAAATGGTTCTCGCTAGTGATATGATATAAAGCCGAAGGAAAATGGTTCAAACTCATGATATGTATCGAAGGATAATGGTTTCATAAAGAGTTAACTATTCTGATTTAAAGCATTTTGATACTTATGAATGATTTGCTTGATACTTGTGTTTGATCCGTTTGACGTTGGAGATTGACATACTTGATATGTGTTGGCTGTTGAATGATGTAAGGTCAAAATACATATTTTAATCATTATTTGCCTCCTATTTATTATTTATATTTATCCTTTTTCAGCAGGAATTTTATGGATAGTGCTAAATAGTATATTTTATTTGTAGGATTAAATTGATGGAAAAATGATGAAGTTTGGATTTAAAACGAATTAAAAATGGAAGGTTGAAGAAGGAAATCAAGAAAGCAGCTTAATAGATTAAATTGAATAAAATAATATATTTATATATATAAGGAAAAGGCGGCTGAAATTTCAAATTGCCTCTATTGCTACACGTGGCAGCTAATGAAGCCACTACTTAATTGATAGGCGGCGGCAATAACTATAACTGAGGTGGTTGAGGGTAGTTATACGCGTACAACACGGAAACCTCAATTTAATTGGGTTTTGATTTCCTAATTTGTCTTGAACTCAATTATTTAATTTAGGGTTTTTATATCTATTTATAGGGCATGAAATTTTTTTATTGAAGGGAGCCAAGAACTAAGAAACAATACACAATATAAATTCTCTTCTAGCTTAGGAACTTTGGAAGAGCCACCGTGAAGGTCGGAGAATTGTGGTTTATTTTTTCTTCTCCTTTATTATTTATTTGTATTCGTGATTAATAAAAGATAGTGTATCTATTGTTCTTAAATTTTTATGATTAACACAAGCATAATTATTTTAATAAATTTTGATTGTGTTTTTGAGATAATGAGTAGCTAAATTTCATAACTAAGATTGTCAGAACCATGATGAATTATTAAAGTAAGTTTATGTACAAAGTGATTCTTAAATGATTTTATGCATGTATTGTTAATTCTTTTGCTTCGAAGTCTTTTTAACGGTGTGCAACGTTAGAACTCGCCTTGTTGCTACTTGCCGGACCAAGGAGGTAGTTAATGAGAAGAGAATTAAACAACAGAGATTTAGTGGATGCTATCTAATAGTCTAAAATCAATTGGTGCGAGGGTGAAAACTAACGTATACATTGATGTGATGTCTAATCTGATGTAAAGGCAGGGGTTAGTAAAGTATACACACGTAGCCGGACAAATGTGCGGGATGAAATTCCCTATTTGGAGGACCAATCACTTAGGGATACCTAACTTGCCAACCTTGCATGCTAAAATTTGAAATAGATCACTAGTACGCTATTCTTGCTATTTTATGAAATCATGGGGAACACATTCCTATTTATTTCTAATAATTTGAATATAAATAAATATTAGTTCAAAGCTATTTTTGTTTCAATTTAAATCCCCCTTTTTAATATAACGACTATCGAGTTAAATATTTTTTATTGACAACATTCTTTCATATTCTCTGTGGGATCGACCCTGACTCATAGTTGGGTAAATATATTGCATACGACCGTTTATATTTCTTTTCAAGAACTATAATTGGATGTTACCAAGAATGACGCCGCTGCCAGGGAATGTGGCTTAGAAATTGTCTTTAGTATTTCTTTTGACTTGTAGTCTTTTTTTGTTTTATGGGATTAGTTTTAAATTATTATTTTTTATTATTATCATATTTCTTTTACTCTTCTTGAGTCGTCATCTAAAACAGTATGTAGTGATAAGTGTTCTTGCAATTCTTGTACTTCTGATATTATGGATTCTTATAGGTTAATTTTTTCTCGACAAGATAAGTTTTATGGGGACATGGAAAATTTGTTAATACTTTGCTATAAATCAATATGTAAGCGCATGCTTGAAGATATTTTGGTTTTGATCTTTATTATTTAGATTGTTTGTTGAGTGCAAAGATTGAAGCATATGACACCCAACAATTTAGTAAAAATATGTGTGAGGAAGAACAAATACTTATAAGTCAACTTGAAGAGCTAAAATTTAAGGGTCAATTGCTTGATCATACTTTTATTGAGGTTGGCATCGTTGAGAAGAGTACACTAGAGTTATGTAATGAAGTAGATAATATTATTTTTAAAAACTCTAGTATGTGTAAATATGAGAGTGTAAATAATAATACAATTCATAAGTTAGGGCACACTAAACCTCATTCCAATCTTTTTTCCACATTATGTTTAGATGATGAAATATTAATCCAGCCATGTGAACCTATAGAAGAGTGTATGGGGGAGGAACAATGTGTCTATATTCTTTAATTTATTGTTCCAATATCGGAGAATTACATTCCTCACTTAGGATCCAAGAAGTGCATAATGCAATATCTATAGGTTGGGGCCTTTATTTTTGTACCACCACCCCTTGAGCGTAATAGAAAAATTGATGTAAAATTAGGGGTGCAATTCATATCTTCAAAGTGGAAGGAAAAATAGTAAAATTGATGGTATCATGCCGCGATGTTAAATTAAGCGATTATTGGGAGACAACCCAATTAGTAGTGTAACTTCTTATTTTATTTTATTTTTATTTTATTAGTATCACTGTTTTTCTTTTTTTCTTTGGTCTTGTTTTTGCAGATTAGGGGAAGTCTGAGTACCCAAAAAAATAAAAAAAATAAAAATTTGAAGCAAAGGAGCATGTTTGAGCTTAAGTGTGGGGTGACGACTGTATACACGTAATTTTTGATCGAACATAAAATTTTATACTATTTTAATTCCTTAAATATTTATTTTATGTCTAAGTTAGATATTTTTTTTCTTCTTATTTTAGTAAGTTTATTTTAAAAGATTTGAAAATAACAAAAAATATATGTTTTACTTTTAATTTAGTATTTCTAAATTTTAATTGATAATTAGCTTCTTAATTTTTGTTAGATGAAAAAATAATTATTATTATATTATATTATATTATTATTAACCTAAACCTACCCCCAACACATCCACACACACATACACTGTACAACACACCCCCACTTCCCCCTTATACAACTCCACACACTACAACATCCATATACACGTACATTTATATACTACCTACCCTTTCCACAGATACACACACAAACAGAAGGAAAAGAAAACAAGATCAAAAATTATTTTTTCATCCAAATAACATACAGACACACAACACACAAAAATTGGCACAAAAAAAAAAGGGATATAGATCATCAGCAAAGAAAAATAGAAGAGAAAAAAAGATTTTCAACAACATACTTCTTTCTCCACGCGTACAATACATACGTATTCGTCCTCTTATTATACATATTTTTCTCCACTCACAAATAAAGGTTGAGTTTGAGGTTTGCTTTCGTGGTTTCCTATTAAGATTGCTTTCTTTTCGTGAGTTTGATTTTCGCAAAAGATACTACTTAACATTTATTTTATGATTTAATTTTCATGATTGTATAGTATTTAATTCCAATGTTATGAATTGGCTCAAATTCAATGTTTGTTCAACCTTTACATTATAATATTGAAATACGATAAATATGTGTATATTGTTAAATTTAGAATAAATTTTGTATAGTATCGTATTTTGATCTTTATGTCTAGTATCCGGTGATATCGTTCTTGCTTTTATTTTTACCACACAAATTCATATTCTGTTTCTTTTTACTTATTTTTAATATATTTATTTGTGGATTAAAGCATGAACAAAGTAATTTAATTGATTCCATTTATTAGGTAATCTATACAGTTGATTCCGATAGTTTGTCTTACTTTTCTCTCCTTATTATTTTTAGTATTGATACTTTATTGTAAATATGCATTTAATTGTTTAAAATATAGCCTCTTTCGTTATTAGCCTAAATACGTTAAAATAATAAAATAGTTTATGATAATATTGGATGAGGGATTTGTGAGGTAGAATTGAATTGTAATTTGTTTAATGCTAGTGTTAATTATTATCTAAAGTAGGCTATTGGATATTATTTTGAGAAAAATAATTGATGGATTGATATACAATGCTCATTATTTTATTTTATTTTATTTTCCTTTATCAAATAACAAGAAATAAAAATAAAAACAAATATAGACTACCTGCATACATATACAAAAAAAAAGAAAACAAGAAAGGAACATAAACGTAATAAAAAATAAGAAAAGAAAAACAGAATGAAACAAAAACAAAGGAAAAGAATATATATAAAAAATATAAAATAATAATCAAAACAGAAAATAAAATAAAAATATATATATATATATATATACATATATTTTATTATTATTATTATTATTTTAAGAAAAGGTTAGAAAACGGACGGAGGCACAAAACCAAGGGGAAAAAAATAAATAAAACGTATAGTTTTTTTAATTTTTGTTAGTTCATGTAACAATAATAATTAAATTTCATTTCAATTAAGAATGTGGTTCCACATCTCTTTGAGATACTTAAGAAACTCAAGGATGCGGTTACATACCTTGGCTAAATTAAAGGATGCGGTTACGCACCTTGGCCAAACTATTTTAATAAATAATTTTATTAATTCAAACCAAGAGGTATAAATTGAGATTATTAGGTGTGATGAACTCGAGAGGGGAAGACAGTTATATCTCCAAATGTCAAGACCGAGAATTCAGTTACGCATCCGATTTAAGACTAATAAAAATTCAATAATTAAAGAAAAAACAAACCATGGCATATAGACACAAATTAACCAAAAACATATCAAGATAAATATAAGTCAATAAAAGAGACCGTGCTAGAACCACGGGACTCGAGGGATGCCTAATACCTTCCCTCGATCAACAGAATTCCTTACCCGAATTTCTGGCTCGCAGACCAAATAAAGGGTCATTTCCTTTTGATTAGGGATTAAATAAAAAGGTGACTTGGAACACCATAACTCATTTCGAAGTGGCGACTCTGAAAATTAAAAATAATCTCTTAATCAATAACGTCACTTTAAATGGAAAACCCTTCCGCCGTCGTACACGAAAAGGGTTGTGACATCTCTTGCGATTCTACTGGGGATTAACCAGAATTCGAGCTTTGTCTATTGACTTTTACTTGATTTTACTATATTATTTCATTGGATATATTGTTTTGATGACCTAATGTGCTACTTGCTGCTCATTTATCGCTTTGATATTGTTGAATTGTATATAATTGTCTTCTCGCGCACCATCTGAGTCTCTAAAAATAAGATAGTAGGAAATGTATTTATGCATCCCACTTTCTATTAAGATAAAGCTGGAGTGTCTGGGCATCCAGTGAAGAATTTTATTCACACATGTTAGGCAGGGTTGGACCAGCAATGAAATCGGAATATCGGCTCTATCGATAAGTTGCCACTCAGGTATGCCAGTCTAGATCCCTATCTCCTTCATGTTCGAACCTAGTTAAACCTGATATACTCATATGGTTATCCCTAGTAGGCTCCGCTTATTTGCATCATTTGCATTTACTTAGTAGACTTGAACAATAATTGAGTTTGTCTATGACATGTATCCCTCTCTTACTTGACTGCTTAGATCATTTTATGTGCTACATGCAAATGCATTTATTTAGAAAATCTCTATAAGTTGACTCATTTTAGTTTGACTAGTGAAGAAAAATGATTTTTACAAAAAAAGAAAAAAATACATAAAAATATTTCTTCTTTTAGAAGATATTATACATTTCTAGAAAATGAAATGAAAGATCTTTCCCTACTTAACCAAAATTATAAAAAAAATAAATTATTTTCGTAAGTTAATAAAAAAAAACAAAATATTTTACTTTCTTAATACTTTAAAAATTGCATTTTGTCAGAAAAAAGGTTTTAATATGTCAAAGTTGTTTTTTTTTCTGTCCAATCTGGACGAACTACGCATACCTGATTCTCACCTCAATGAGATACGTAGGCAACCCTCTTTGAGTTCGGTGATCTTTATTCAAAAATAAAAAAAATAAAATCTTTTTTCAAAAATTCAAAAAAAATTAAAAACAAGAAGCTTTAATATTTATCGAAAACAAGTTTTTATTAATTTTGTTTTAGTAATTCAAATGAAAAAAAACTAAAAGATTTTATCTCAAAGCTCTAAAAAAAAGCTTAGTTATTGAGTTTTTGAAAAAATATGCAAAGATCTTAGTCATGTTCGCAAGCGTGTTACGTAGGCAATCTCAAACGAATTTGATCAACGAATTATTAAATCATTTTAAAAAAAAACAACTTATAACTGAAGAAGGTCTAACCCTAACAAGCATTATTATCCATGCACAATTACATTAAGGTGGTTGATTTGTGGTTAAGCTCGTATCTCATCCCTACAATACATAGTCAAAAGGGAAAAATAAAATGACTCACAAAGACGGAAATGAGTCGGACAATGATGAGGTCCAAAATCAAACGATGTCAAAAGAAACAGTGTCAGCCGAAGAGAAAAGGATACTAAGACAGCAAATGGCGGAGATGTACGAAGTTGGATGAGTGGACAAGCTCCACCGTCTTCAACCCGTGGCTATCTAAATACAAATATGTCACCCCCTGTCCAAGTATCGATAAGTGACCCAATTTATCCACCTGGATTCGGCCCCTATGCTAACGCATCCAATGTAGCTGGAACTTATACCGTGCGCCATTTGAGTACGCCTATGACAAGTAATCCACTATTCATTCCATCTGCGCCGACTAATGTCGTTCAACAACCTATAATGAAGCCAAAATCCAACAACGATCCTCAACCCAAATTTCAATATGATTGAGATTATACTCCTGAATTGACTTTTAAAATTCCAAGCTCTTACCCTCACACTCATCAGTATAGTTCCCATGTTGAGGCTGAAAAAGCTGTTAAGAACGAGGAACATGAAGAAATGGCTAGAAAAATGAAGAGTTTGAAACAGAGTGTAAGAGATATGCAAGGATTGGGAGGTCGCAAAAGTGTTTCATTCAATGATTTGTGCATGTTTCCCACATTCATCTACCCATCGAATTTAAAACTCCAAAGTTCGGAAAATATGATGGACATGGAGATCTTGTAGCTCATTTAAAGAGAAATTGTAATCAATTGAGAGGGGAAGCAAAGAAGAATTGCTCATGGCTTATTTTGGGGAAAATTTGATGGGAATTGCCTCAGAATGATTCATAGATCAAGATACTTCTAACTGACATACATGAGATGATTTGGCTCGATGTTTTGTTCAACAATTTCAATATAACATTGGCATAGTTCCAGATCGTACTTCACTTGTCAACATGAGGAAGAAGACCACCGAAAATTTTCGTGAATATGCTATTAGGTGATGGGAGCAAGCTGCTAGGGTTAAGCCGCCAATGAAAGAGTCTAAAATGATTCATGTTTTCCTTCAAGCGCAAGAACCAGACTACTTTCAATATTTACTTTTCGTTGTTGGAAAAACATTCGTTGAAGTTATTAAGATTGGTGAAATGGTGGAAAATGGCATCAAGTCTGGAAAAATTGTAAGTCAAGCTACCTTGAAAGCTACAACACATGTGATTAAAAATGGATCAGGAAATATTGGGCGAAAGATAATGAAGGAGGAAGTAGCAAATGTTGTGTCAGGCACACAAAAAGGTCCAATGGGTCCAGTTTATCAATATGCACCACCTCAATTCCATCATTATCTTTCCATGCAAGACACACAATACTCTATTGTCCCACATCAATATGCAGTCTATAGTGCACAGCCATATGCACATCCACCAAACTATCCTCAATGGCGAGCGCCAACATATCAAGAAGGACGAACATTTAAAAAGGGAGGTAAAAAAATGATCCAAGCAAAGATGAGTGTGGTCCAAAATGAAGACCCCCCAAATGTTACTCAAAATCAGCCGCTAGCGCCTAATGACATACACTTTATTGATATGATACGTGAAGGAAAAAAGTGTGACGATTCTATCAATTCTCAAGAAAAGACAATTGAAATTGGTGGAGCTTCTATAATGACAAAAGTGCAAAATAGTGGCTAAGATGTCAAACTTGGTGATTGAGATACACTCTTCCTTTTCTTAGAAAAGAGTGTATGGATAGTTTATTTGTCGTCATTTCTGCTACGCAATTCAGATTTTGATTTTATTTTAGTGACACATCCTTCTGTCATTTCTTTTATGTGTTCATTTGTTGAGTCTTGTAATAATTTGGATTATTATAGGGCTATGACCTGAAATTTAGTTTGTTGTCTTGTCATCAAGTCTTTCTATCGTTTACTTAATATAATCTTTGTTTTGTGACACTTTGATATGCTCTTTTTTAGTTTTCCTATATACATCTCTTTTTCAATTCAGTTTTTGTGACATGATATGCAAAAAAATTTGATCAAATCTTAAAATTATATCTAGTCATAGAATGAATACATCAAAGAAGTCAAAAAAAAAATCGAGGAAATGAATAAAAGACTTAAACACCTTGATACTTTCTTTAGTATCAAAAAAAGGTTAAAAGGATAAATTTCATCTAACTTGACATATGTCATTTGCTATCAAAAAGGTATTATTCAAATGGAGATTCTCAGCTGAATTCATCAATACATATGTTGAAAAGAAATATTGTATGATTTTCACTTCACATCTTAAAAGGCATTGCTTGTATTTGACATTTTTAATAATTGATATGACGAAGACATTTCATTCTACTATCCAAACACTGTGTAATCCTTTGCTATCCCTTTTTGAGCCTTAATTTTATTTTATTTCATACCCCTCTTTTGGAATCAAAATACAGTAAAAAAAAATAGTCAAGAAAAGACAAAAGTGAAAAAGAGTCAAAAAAAAAAAAGTTGGAGTGAAAAAAAAAATCCAATAACAACAAAAAACAAACTTCCTGAACTACGTTCGACATGATTCTTGCTTTGACAAGATACATAAGCAGCCTTATTTTGACGTTCAGTTCAACCAAGGAAAATCTAGAAAGTCCTCATCACAAAATTGGGCAAAAATAATAATAATTATTATTATTATTATTATTTTATTTTATTTTATTTTTACAAAAAAAAGTCGATTTCAAAAGTTGTAAGTCTTAACCCTGTTACGCAGTATCTTTGAACTTTCATATCAATCCTTTTTTTGTGACCCTGTCCAAAAGTCACGTTACAATCCAAATAAAGACTTTCTGATCAATTCCTAACAATGACAAGTCTAGCAAGCTTTCAGTGTTGATTTTATAAGGAAAAATGTCATGTCACTCGCATAAAGAGTGAAAATGAGGGAATCTTATCGAGGAAAATCCTCGAAAGCCCTATAGGAGATCATTTGAGT
>JAJOOH010000348.1:0-43753 GCA_029582605.1 Solanum gracilifrons | reverse complement strand
TACTGGAACCCTCGCAGTATCACTCTACGGATCAACAGTACGGTCCGTAGATCAGTCTACGGACCGTCAATGGGCACCGTGGTTCCACACTTGGTCAGATTTCCCTGATTTGTCCTCAATACCATGCCTACTGATCTACAGTCATAACCTACGGACCGTGAATGGACCTACGGTCCGTAGATCACCTCCGTGGATGCCCTGTTTCTGCAATTCCTTCAGCTGTCTCTAAGCTTCCGCGCCTGAACACCTTTCCTGCAAAACATGATAAAAATACATAAAAACCAATACAAAAAGGCCCTAGACACACACAACTTGTAAGTGAAATGTATTAGAAACACCGTAAACTCACGGTATATCAATAATCTAACCCATATTCACAAAATCACACCTCAAGAATTGGGGTTTTAGCTAGACATGTAAAATAGATAGAAATTTATACCAATATGAGTGTGCATTCAAATGGGTATGAAGATTTATGTCTTAAAACAAGCAAAGAGTGAAGAATCCACAAGACCCAAGTCCAAATTCTTGGAGTTGAAACCCTTTAAATATTCAAGTTATTCAAAATCCTCTCCAAACTTAGGACTTAAAAATTGATGTTAATAATTATATATTAAAAATTTGATATTAAGCTACAACTCTCAACGAGTATTTATAGTTTTCAAAAATCTGTACTACAGCGGATCATTCGACGTCGTTAGTCTAGATCTTCGATCAACTCGGCGATCCACCCTTTGGTAAGTTTTATCGCCGTCTTGCTCTATCCTTCAGCATCTTAAAAAAGAAACATAATGGTTTTATTACATTATTGGTTAGAGAAAAGCATAATTGATATACCAAGAATGTTAAAATAATTGAAAAATTCACCTTTGAGAGGTAGTCCATATTCCTGATTTCTTTGAGTGTCAAGCCCTTTTGTTCAGATGGCCTATTTTTCACAATAGCCTCTTGCTCTGCCTGTTTTCAAAATCGAAAGATTGAAATCTCAAGAAAAAAAGAACATTGAAAAATGTTTAAAAAATGTGAACCTTTTTTACCTTAGCTTTCTTGAAGAATTCAGGATGTTTCTGCAAATAATATGTTTCCCACATTGTTATATGACCTGGAGATTCATGACCAGCATAGAGATACATTACCAAAACATCAATAATCTCCTCATCATTCAATTTCCTTCCATTCTCATCTTCAACTTTTAGTAGAATATCCATCATGTCTTTCTTGTCTTCTTACCCTTTTTTTTCCCTCCTCGCCCTCCTGTCATCCATGATCAATTGGAAGATTGCCACAAGCTTTTTATGCGCCTAAAAATGTATCCATGCCATTAACTTTCTAGTAAAATGTATACACAAGACATGATTTTTCACGCAAACATTTATCATTTAAGTGAAAATGTGACAAAGGGCAAGGGAACATTTCTTATTTACCTTGAGTGCTTTATGATAAGCGAATCCTGGCATATTGACAGCCATAGCTCTAACACCATAATTCAAAGTTGTGTAGTCCTTTTCTAAAGCATCCATGACTTGTTCACTTTCACTACTAAGGAAAATGTACATAATAATCTGAAAAGTTAGTCTTCTCAGGCGAGTTAAGAACTCAATTTCTCCCATGGATGACCGTTTATCCAGTTCTTACCACACTTTCATCGATATACTTTATGTACATGGATAACGCCTCGTGACCATTCACAGGTGTTGTCATCAGTTTCCTTAGCCATTTGTGTTCTTCATATGAAATACCAATAAATGATTTTTTACCAATGAGTTCCATAGTAGAAGTGTGTCAGCCAGGCTTAAAGGATTCATCATCATTTAAAACCTTCATGCATGTTTCTTGTGTTGTGACAATCAAACTTAGACTTCCAAACATGTATGCCTTGTATATTCATGTTCGACCGAATCTACTATTATAATAAAAAGTCAGTGACAAAGTCAGAATCTTAACATGTTAATTTTTTTTCCCAAAAAAAAGTTATGCATTTGAGATTCAAACACATGATGTCAAGCAAGTTAAATCACTAGATCAATGTCACTATAATATAAAGGGAATTATTTGTATGCACAATATAATTTCTTGATGAAAAGAATTTTGAATCCCCTTTGAATCATGTAGCTTCTCCATGTAAAGGATTCTTAGAGGTATATAAATGGTTCTCGATAGACCTTCAGCTCAAGAATAAAACAATGCAATGAAATAGAGAGAAAGAAATAACTCAAACGAGATAATCATAACAAAACACTATAAATAACTAATAAATCCACCAAAATAATAGTCATTACATATAAAACAATAATCAACTAGAATTATAAGAATTTATTGTTAACCTGGAAACAAAGGAAGAGATGAATGAATAAGGATTGTTGGACTTGAAAGCTCTAAGGAAGGACCACATAGTACCAATGAAAGGCCAACCTAAATCACCTGGTGGGAATGATAACCTCTTGTCACCACCCAACTTTACTCTTTCATAGTACCAAACATTTACACTTGAAAGCAACCATTTTATTAACCCAAATATCAGACATATAATAGTCACCATCATCATCAACCAAAACTCCATAGTTCTAATGATGAAATAAAAGTTTATGTATACAATGGACTATTTTTTCTTCTTTTTTCAAAGGTTGAAAGAAGAGGAGGTTGAGAAGAGAAAAGAGAGAATAATGAGTGCGAGATAATTCAAGGACATATCCTGTATTTCAACACTTGTGCTGTCTATTTATAAGTGTATATGAAGAGGAGGAATTCTAGTATTCCAAAGTGATTTTTGGGTAGAATTTTTTTTTATATGGGAAGACTAAATATTCAAATATATATTTGGAGTCCACCTTTTTACTAATAATATAAGATATGGTCATAGAATATTTTAATTTTGGATTATTATACCATGTTTGGTAGGTAGAATGGAGCAAAGGGTGCAAAGGAATTCAATTTTAATTGTCAGAAAATTATATTATAAATAAGGAAAATAAATTATTATTTTAATAATAGATTTTAGATTAAAATTTAATATGTATCCTTAAATATCTAGTTGACCATGAAATTTGATAAGATTTGATCTTCAATTAATTGTCAGAAAATTATAATATATAAATAAGGAAAATAAATGAATTTCTTAATAGTAGATTTTTATTTTTATTTTTAAAATGCATCCTTAAATATCTATTTGACTATGGAGTTTGATTAGATTTGATCTTCAACTATTTTCGGGGGGTTCTCCATTCAGAAAATTTTAATTTTTTTCTATATATAGTGCATCTCTAAATAAAACTTCACAATCCATAGATCACAACTTCAAAAATTTGAGTGTTTGACCGTAGATTTTGAAAAGTTATTCTTAAATATTTGTTTGACCATGAAATTGGATTAGATTTGATCTTCAACTAGCTTTGGAGGACTTTTCATTCAAAAAAAATCAAGTGTTTTTCCAAATATAGAGCATGTCCAAATATAGTTTCAAAATCTAAAAATCACAACTTCAAAATTTAAGTTTTTGACTGTAGTATTTGATTTATATTTATCTAAAATATTTGTTTGACCATTAAATTTGATAAGATTTATCTTTAAATATTTATTGACCATTAAATTTAGTCAAATATACCTTTAATTATTTATTTGATCATTATATTTGATCATATTTAATCTTCCACTAGTTTTGGGGTACGTTTTGTTCCCAAAATATAAAAAATAATTCCACACATAGTGCATGTCCAAATATGTCACGACCCAAAAACAAACGTGATGACACTTGTCTATTTACACCAAGAAAAGTTAGCCTCAACCTAATGAAAATGAAGAAATTGTGGGAAACAGTAAAGCAAGAATAAGACAAAGGCAAGAAACTTATTCATTCTAAACAACACCTTAAAACCTGGTTATCACGTGTACAAGCCACTAATGAAAATACTGAATTCAAATATAAATACAAGTCTCAGTCTTTGTTTCTCAAGTAGAAAAAAGCTTAAAAGAAAAAGGGAAAGAGGGCCTGCAAGAATGACAAGCAGCTACATCTCAAATCCTTCACGAGCCTCAATTGTCAAGAGAATAAGAAGATCACACGGGTCCGGGCCCGGAACCTATACAAGTGTAGAAACAAAGGGTGAGTACCAAAAATATGGTAGCTAACAAGCAACCTACTAAACAAAAAAACTAGTTTGAAAACGAACACTCTTATACTCCAATTGAACCTCCTCAAACTACAACCTGCATAGAAATTAGCCCAACCTAAAATTCTACAATGCACGGCTCACACGCCCAATATTCACAGTTCAATCTTCAAAATTCAACAATCAACAAATCAAATGAGTCAATCTCAATCTCAAGCAGTTTAGTTAAACATAACAAGTACACCAATCACATTCAACAAGTAAGTCACGCATAAGAATCAAATTCATCAAGTCACAATAATCAATCTCTTGATGGAACAATTTATGTTGGCAAAATAGCACTAGGTGAAACCATTTCCCATTGACTTATATCACATCACTAGTCAGAACCATTTTCCATTGGCTTTATAAACACTTGAATGAAATGACCTCGACATCATAACACTCGCCAGCAAAGACCTCAGCATAATAACACTCGACGGCAAAAACCTCAGCATAATAACACTCACCAGCAAAGACCTGTACATAATAACACTCATCGGCAAGGATCTTGGCATAATAACACTCGTCGACAAAGACCTCGGCATAATAACACTCCTCAGTAAAGACCTCTACATAATAACACTCTCTGATAAGGACCTCAGCATAATAAATCATCACATGTCTCATCACGGTGGTCACAATCAATACATACAAGTGCTATCACGCCACATGGAAGAGACACCAAATAATACAATTCAAGTGCACAATCATGCTTATAAGCATTTTATCAGTCAATCAATAAGGGTCATAATAAGGCATTTCACATCATCGTGTTCATCACATAGCCTTTTTAATTTCAACCCCTTTTTATTCATTTAGATATAACAATAATTTAAACCCTTCGCCTTATCCACATTACTCCTAACACATAATCAACGAAGGAAACATACAAATTCAACTAGAATACAAGGTTTAGGAAGCCACTTGCCTTTAACAATCAACAATTACTCCAATAGTTGAGTCTTCCCCTTCCGAATCACTTCCAAAGCCACACAATCTATGCACAAGTAAGTATTCACAATCACTTTCCAAAAAGAACAACACCCACAACAATCTCCTTCAAAGATGGGTCAATCAACAGAATACCCAATTCCAAGATTAAGGTTTGAATCCGAAATTCAATACTTGAAAACGTCACTCAAGCCTTTAGGAACTCATTAGGGAAACTCATATTGAAATAGGACTTAAAATCAGTTCAAAACTCTATTTTAGTGAAGAACGTGGTTTCTTGATAAACCTCATCTTTCACCAATCAAAACCTCATATTTTGATGTTAAAACTCCTAATTAATCAATGAAAAATGAAGGTTTAGGATCAAGAACACTTACCCAACTGATCTAGCACAGAAAATCCCTTCAAACTTTGCAAGACACTGAAATCACTAAAGTTAATCCAAAAGCTAAAATTTCACAAAGTTTTGACTTAGGACGTCAAATCCACAAAAAGACTCAAAATCTGTAGTTGATAACTCTCTTAGACCAATTTCCACATTCCAAAACTAATGGAATCAAAAAACTTTCTTTCCGACACGTGAAACTACAAAAGACACTAAAATCACTTTTTAACAACTTTAGCATTTTTAAACCAAAAACATTCATAACTAAAATCTTTTTACTCAAAGCTTGAACCAAATTACAAAATCCAATTAGAATTAGCTTGGGATCAATATCGGGAGGGGTAAAATGGTAATTTTATGAAAATTTCCAAAATTGACCTTCAGTGTCATTAAAGGGTAGTATAATATATTAATAAAAATAGAGGTATATTTTATAACAATTTTAAAAATGTTATCTATTTATATTTTAAGTAAAACTTTAATTTTTAATTTAAAAATTATTTCACAATTAACAACCAAAGTTTGATTAACTATATAGACATTAGAGAATAAGAGAGAACGGAAACATACAAACACAAATAAATCGAATTTTGCGACAAATTGTTAGAGAAGACATATGATTATTCTATGAGCGCTTTCTCATTGGTTGAATTGAAAATCAAACTGTTACGAATCAAAACTCGATAGATTGAAAAATGATTAAAAAAATCATATTGGTTTGGATATTGATTTTGCGTATTAAAAATCAAATATTGATAAATCGAACCAATAATACGTAACACTGAACTGAACCAACAGATGTGTGTGTGTGTACGCGCGTTCGTGGTGCATGCATGTGTGCGTGCGTGCGTGTGTGCGTGTGTGCGTGTGTGCGTGCGTGTATGTGTGTGCATGTATGTGTGCATGCGTGTGTGTGAAAATGAATCATAAGTTACAAACTATTAGAATTCACACACGATTCACTATAAAACAATAATAATTAGAAGTTTCTATGAATGGAATTGTTAAGTTGCTCATAGCTAACAAAATTTATTTAATTGTTTATTACTAAATAAAATTTATGACAAATTTTGGTATATACTCTAATTAATTTCAAATACCAAAGAGAATAACTTCACTAGCTCACTCTAAAGAAAGAGTTCACACAAGTGTTTTCCAACACTAAATCCCTTACAAAATTACTCTACTGAAAACACAAGGAAAGAAAGTAATGAAATGTTTTATATGCTTCAAAGTGTTTTTCTATAATAACCCAGAAGGTCATTTTTGAAAATTTTGAACTATTCATTTAAATATAGTTAATCAATTGACGGGTAATTTTTAGGTAATCAATTTAGTTGATAAGAATGGGCCGTCTTAAAAAATAAACCCTATACCATTTGACCCATATATATTAAAATAAGTTAGTAAGATTTGTCACTTTTAGTATATAATTAATTTAGAAAAAAATAAAGAGGAAAATAGAGTGGTGACCGACATGGGAACCAAAAACTACACATTCAAATAAGTATTAGATAATATTTAATATCCTATAGCTAGATTTGGAATGAGATAAAAATTGTATTGTAGTTATGTTAATTGGGTTGGAACAAAAAGGTGGGAATTGATAATGATTGCAACGTTTTGGGGTTTTGGGGGTACAAACCTACAACTCAATTATTGGCTAATAATAGCCAAATGATTGAGGCATTGGTAGATTTTAGCTATGCAACAAGAGAAAATATATTATTATCGTGAACCATGATGTTAACATACTGTTTTCTTCCTTTTAAAAATATATATTTTATAATCATCACATTATATAATTACTCTAGCTTGATACATTAGTATATCCAATTAAATATAAGAGTATTAAATTATATTACTATCATTAGATTTATGTTATTTTGAGGAATTAAGACTTAACCCTAGGCTTTAGGTCTCCTTGACCCACCATCCGTGAAAACCGCAAGAAACTAACTCACGCCTAAAAATGCTAAAACAAGCTCAGGACTGGTAAAATATCAACCAAAACCTCAACTAGGCCTAAAATCATCCCTTTGGATCCAACGAAACTCTCACAATCCCAATCTGAGCATCCAAAACTCGAATGTTCCCTCTGGATCCAACGAAACTCTCGGAATCCCGATCTGAGCATCCGAACCTCGAATGTTGACCAAAGTCAACCCAAAGGCTAAAATTCCATAATTTCACAACAAAGGACCTCAAATACTCAAAAGGATGGAATCACAAACAAACAACTCTCACGAGTCAAATTTCACATTTTTCGACTTATGGAATCAACAGAAATCTTTCAAACACTCGAAACTACAAAAGACAGCTAAAATTACTTTCTTAATAACTTAGCCTTTTAAACTCAAAACTTACCAAATTCTCAGCTTTGAAATCAAAGTTCAAAACCAACTTTTTAAAACTTAATCATAGGAGACTTGGAGTCAATCACGGGAGGGAAATACAAAAATTTCCATGGAAAAACAAAAAACTGACAGACTGGGTCATTATATTATCCACCATTAAAAACCATGTTTGTCCTCGAACATAAAGTAAAAGAAAGTACCTAGAACTTTGACAAGCTTAGGATATCTGGCACGCATATCAGACTTTGTCTCCCAAGTCACCTCACCAACTGAACTATGCTTCCACTGCACTTTCACGTAAGCAATCTCTTTGGTCCTAAGCTTCCGGACCTGCCTATCCAAAATTGTTATAGGTTCCTCCTCAAAAGATAAGCCTCGACCCAACTCAACTGAATCAAGGGAAAGTACATAGGACTCATTGTCACATACTTCCAAATCATGGAAACTTGAAACGCATGATACACAATTGACAAGCTAGGTGGCAAGACCAACTTATAGGCCACCTCTACCACATGACTCAAAATCTCAAACGGTCCAATGAATTTAGGGCTAGGCTTGCCCTTCCTTATGAACCTCATCACATCCTTCACGGGTGACATTCAGAGCTAAATATAATCACCATCCATGAATACTAAGGCTCAAACTCATTGATCCGCATAAATCTTTTGTCGACCCTAGGTTGTCAACAGTCTACCCTGGATCATATGAACGTGCTCCATAATATCTCTAAGCCAGGCTGTATCTAATGAATCCATCTCTACTGAATCAAACCATTCAATCGGAGATCTACATCGTTTGCCATACAACACCTCAAAATCGGCCATCTAAATACTGGAATGATAACTGTTGTTGTAGGAAAACTCTACTAAGGGAAAATGTTGATCCAATCTAGCACCAAAATCAATCACACAAGCTTGGAGCATGCCCTCCAACACCTGAATTTTCCGCTCAGATAGACCATCTGTCTGAGGATGGAAAGTTGTACTCATATCTAACCGAGTACCCAAACCATACTACAATGCCTTCCAGAAATGAGAAGTGAACAACGAGCCTCGATCGAAGACAATAGAAACAGAGACTCCATGCAATCGCACAATCTTATTGATATAAATCTCGGCTAACTTTTCCACACTATACTTCTCCCGAACCGGGATAAAATGGGTGGACTTGGTCAACCTATCAACAACCACTCAAATATATTCATAACCACCCACGGTGGCAGGTAGTTCCACAACGAAATCCATAGTGATTCGCTCCAACTTCCAAGTAGGAATCAACATCCTCTGAGATATACCTCCAAGCCACTGGTGCTCACACAAGACTTGTTGGCAATTCAAACACCTTGTAACAAAATATGTAATATCCCTATTCATACCACACCATCAATAGTGTTGGCTCAGGTCATGATATATTTTCACCTTACACGGTTGGATGGAAAATCGGGTTTAATGGTCCTCCTCAAGAATCAGTCTAATAAACTTACCCACCTTAGGCACACAAATCATGCCTCCAATCCACAAGACACCATTAGAATCAAGGACAACCTCCTTGTTTTCCCTTCTTATCACTTTGTCTAGAATAAGACATAATTTCTCTTCATCAAACTAACGCTCACGAATCTTCTCAACTAAGGAAGAACAAACCTCAATAAAAGTAATCAGAACACTCGTCTCCTCAGAAACCCATCATCAAACGAGACTATTGGCTAACCTCTAAACATTGCTATCAAATGGTCTCTCCTCCACACTAATAGTGGCAATACTTCCCATGCTAGAATTCTTCCTACTCAAAAAATCGGCCACCACATTGGCCTTTCTTGGATGGTCCAAGATGGTGATGTCATAGTCTTTTAGTAGCTCAATCCATCTATGCTGCCTCAAGTTTAGATCTCTCTGACAGAAAATATATTAAAGGCTCAGATGATATGTGAAGACCTCACAATGAACCCCGTACAAATAATGTCTCCATAGCTAAGCACAAACACTATGACTACCAACTCCGAATCATACGTAACGTAATTCCTCTTATGGGTCTTCAACTATCTAGAGGTATAGGCAATCACTTTGCCTTTTTGCATCAGAACACCACCCAATCTGACTCCTGAAGCATCATAGTAACCGGTGAAGTCCAAACCCTCCTTGGGTAAGGTCAAAACAAGAGCCAAAGTCAACAAGGTCTTTGAGATTTTGAAAGCTCTCCTCACACTCATCAGGCCACTCGAAACTCACACTCTGCCAAGTTAATCAAGTCAAAGGAGATTCAATGGTAAAGAAGACCAATCGTCGGTAATAGCCCGCGAGTCCCACTAAACTCGGGATCTTAGTAACCGATGTAGGTCTGGTCCAACCCCTCACTACTTTAATCTTGGGTGGATCTAGTTGAAAATTTTCTTTGGACACCACATGTCCCAAAAAGGCCACAAAATCAAGCCAAAACTCACACTTTGAGAACTTGGCATAAAGCTTCTTTTCCCTCAATCTCTAGAGTATAATCCTCAAATGTCGATCATGATCCTCCTCAGTCTTGGAGTACACCCAAGATGTCATCAATAAACACTATCATAAATGTATCCAGATAAGGTCGGAACACCACGTTCATCAACTCCATGAACGTTGTAGGGGCGTTAGCCAAATCAAAAGACATCTCAAGAAACTCATAGTGCCCATAAAGAGTGTTAAAAGCTATCTTAGGGATATCTAATGCCCTAATCTTCAGCTAGTGATAACCGAATCTCAAATCAATATTAGAAAATAGTGATGTACCCTAAGATGATCAAATAAATAATAAATACAAGGAAGAGGGTACTTGTTATTCACTGTTAATTTGTTCAACTATCGATAATCAAGACACATCCTCATGGATCTGTCTTTCTTCCTCACAAATAACAAACCAGCACCCCATGGAGAACCACTACGGCGAATAAATCCCTTACTCAACAAATCCTGCAACTGATCCTCCAATTCCTTAAACTCAGCTGGAGCCAAACGATAAGAAGGAATAGAGATAGGCTTGGTGCCCTGCTCCAAGTCAATTGCAAAATCAATATCCCTATCCGGAGGAACACTTGGAAAATTAGTAGGAAATACATCTACAAAATCTCGAACCATGAGCTTAGAATCCATGAGAGGTGTATCAACACTAGTATCTCGAATGAAAGCTAAGTAGGACAAACACCCTCTATTAACTAATCTCTGAGCTGTAATAAAGGAGATATATTTGTTAGGGTAAAAACCGCTAGCACTCGTCCACTCAACTCTCAGAACACCCGACATCGCTAAGGTCACAATTTTAGCATAATATTCAAGAATAGCATGATGCGTAGAAAGTCAATCCATACACAAGATAATGTCAAAGTGTACCATTCCCAAAAGTATTAGGTCTACCAAAGTATCATACCTAGACAATGAAACAACATAGGATCGATACACTCGATCCACCACTACGGATTAACCTACTGGGTAGAATCATGAATAGGAACAACCATGAAATGAAACATCGTATCAAACCCAACATCAAAATAGGTAGACACAAATGAGAAAGCAGAACCCAGATCAAATAATACAGACACAAGTCGAGGAAAAACTTAGATAATACATGTGATCACAACATTAGAAGTCTCAGCCTCAAGACTCACTGGAAAAGGATAACATTGGCCATCTCGGCCGCATACATTTTGAGTATAACATCTACCTCCACCCTGCGGAGCTGGAGTACCTCTCCAGTAGTCTTGCCACCTTACCAGACTGAACCCTGCCTCGACCCATGTACAGAGGAGCTAAATCCCTATCTTGAGCAGCTAAATAGGAACACTTAGGTTTTGAATGAGTCTGAAGGGGACATTATCACATCATACGACCTGGATCCCCACAAGTGAATCAAGATCTCGGCACGGATAACTGATGTTGCAAACTAGACAAGCTAACATAGCTACCTCGACTAGAACCATAAGATCCTCAAACTGACAGTCCACTCTCAGCTGCTGGCATAGAAGCATGAACTGGTTCATGATGCTAGAAGGAAACACTACCTCTATGCGATCCTCTACCTCTAGATAAGGCACTAAAAACTAACCAAAAGAATGGGTCCTCTTGGGATCCCTAAATTCATCTAAAACCATCAACTCCACCTACTTGGCGGTGCTCAAAATGGACTGGAAGGAAGTCCCCTCTCTGGCTGCCCTAAACACATAGGATCTGACGGAGAAAGTCAACCCTCTCACAAGCTGGCGAACACTCTCTTCCTCATCCGAAACAATAGTCATAACATGCCTAGAAAGCTTAGAGAAACGGACCTCATACTTGGTCATAGACAAACCAACCTAAACAAAGCTCTCAAATCTCAGACAACTCTCCTCTCTCAGGCTCCAAGGAATGAAGTGGTCCTGTAAAGCACTAGAAAACACATCTTACTCTTCCCGGAGAGATCCAACTGGTCTAGACCTCACAAAAGTCTTGTACCACTCTCTGGCGCGACCACGAAGCTGAAGTGCATCAAACTGAACACCACGAGCATCCACCATACCTACAGCCTCAAGCATCTCATGCCACAAAGTGAAGAACTCATGAGCATCATCTCTCTTACCACCCTGAAACTGTGGTGGTTTCATCTTCTGAAACCTGTGATAACATTGTTGATCATCCGATATCAGAATAACCTCAGGAGCAATCTGTGCACCAATAGTCTGTGCAAGAACCACTGGCATTTGTCCCACCTAAACATAAATACCCAAAATTTGTTGCTAACCTAGAGTCTGCACCCCTACCCTCATCTGAGCACCCTATGGCGTACCCTGAGAAAGGTTCTCCAACACACCTACCATTCTCAACAAAATATCTTGAAACAAAGGAGCTCTAAACTTTGGACGAACCTTGTCCTCAGCAACCACAACATGTGGCTCAGGAGAAGCATCTCTAGTTTTACCTCTGGTTGGTGCCACTCTACAGGGACAACCTCTACCTGGTGCTACTCCACAAGCACGACCTCTAGCACGGGCCCTACCTCTACCCCTAGCTGGGCCTCAAAAAGAAGCTCAGGGACTGCCTCCTCTCTACCAGTGGAAACAGAAGCTCTAGTCCTCGGCATCTGTCAAACCAACACGTGGCAACCCAGCACTAGCGAAGGTAACCACGCAAAGAAGAAAGGATGAATAAGAAAAAGCTTACTAACAATCTTTATAGCCGCTTGAAGATAAGTATACACGTCCCTGATCCTCAAGACTCCACTTAGACTTGGCTTGTACTCACGTGATACCTATGAACTTTAGGCTCTGATACCATTTTGTCATGACCAAAAATTGCACAAGGTGACATTTGTCTATTCCCACCAAGACAAGTCAGCCTCAACCCAATAAAAAGGAAGAAAATGCGGAAAACAATAAAGCAAGAACAAGACAAAGGCAAAAAACTTATTAATTCTAAAAAACACCCCAAAACCTAGTTGTTATGTGTACAAAACACTAATGAAAATACAAAATTTAAAAATATATACAACTCTTGGTATTTGTTAGTCAAGTGGAACAAAGCTCAAAACAAAAAGGAAAAGAGGGCCTGCCAGGATGACAAGGAGCTACCTCTTAAATCCTTCAGGGGACTCAACTGTCAGGAGAAGAAGAAGAAGATCACATGGGTCTGAACTCGAAACCTACACAAGTGTAGTAGGAAGGAGTGAGTACCAACAACATGGTACCCAACAAACAATATACTAAACAAAGCAACTAGCTCAAAAACTAATACCCCTTACACTCCAACCGAACCTCCTCAAACTATAACCTGCACAAAAATTAGCCCAACTTGGCAATTCTATAATGCACAACTTATAGGCCCAATATCCAAAGTTCAATCTTAACAATTCAACAATCAACAAATCAAATGAGTAAATCTCAATGTCAAGTAGTTCAGTTACACATAACAAGTACACCAATCACATTCACCAAGCAAGTCACGCATAACCATCAAATGCATCAAGTAACAATGATTAATCTCGGAACCATTTCCCATCAGCTTTATATAACATCATTAGCCGAAATCATTTCCTATCAGATTTATAAACACTTTCCAAAAATGAACTCGGTATCGTAACATTTGTTGACATCGGTATAATAACACTCACCGATAAAGACCTCAGTATAATAACACTTACCGACAAAGACCTGGGTATAATAACACTCGACGACAAAGACCTCGATATAATAATACTCACTAACAAAGACCTCGGCATGATAACACTCGCTGACAAATACTTCGTCATAATAACACTCGCCGATAAAGACCTCGGTATAATAAATTAGCACATGTCTCATCATGGGGTTCACAATCAATGCATACAAGTGATATCACACAACATGAAAGAGACAATAAATCATATAATTCAAGTCCACAATCATGCTTTCAAGCACTTCATTAATAAATCAGCAATGGTCACAATAAGACAACTCACATCATCATGTTTATCACATGGACTTTTTCAATTTAGCCGCTTTTTATTCATTTAGATATAACGAATGGACAATTTAAACCTTTCACCTCATCCCCATTACTCCCAACACACAATCAATGAAGGAAGCATACAAATTCAACAAGAATACAGGGTTGAGGAATCCATTTGCCTTAATCAATCAACAATCAGTACTCCAATAGTTGAGTCTTCCCCTTCTGAATCACTTCCAAAACCACACAATCTATGCACAAACAAGTATTCACAATCACTTACGCAAACAACACCACCAAAAAAAATTCCCTTGAAAGGTGGTTTAATCAACACAATACCCAATTCCAAAATTAAGGTTTGACTTTAAAAATTAGTAATTGAAAACATTACTCAAGGCTTTAGTAACTCATTAGGGGAAATCATTTCGAAATATGACTTAAAATCATTTCACAAACTCCATTTTAGTTAAAAAACTTGATTTATTGAAAAACCTCATCATTCAACAATCAAAACCTCATAATTTAATTGTAACATCTCGCTAATTGAAATAACTAGAAAGAGCTAGAGTTGGAAATAGTCATTTTAGGAAAGAATGAAAAATATGGAAATTTGTTAAGTTATGTTAAGTTTTAGTTTTTGGTCAACTTCAAATGACCATAACTCCTAGCTCAAGATGAGTTAGGTGTGCTTCCAGATACGGTAGGAAAGAACTTCGAATTATATTTCCAACGCCGCTGAGTTTCCACGATTCCGAGTTTTTATGAGTGAGATATGCCCATTGGAGGTTGGGTTGTTCAAATAAGAAAACTGTAATCCGGATTTTTGAAGGGTAGTTTGGTCTCTTTCCTTACCAAATTACTTTATTTCATTTTTAGGAGTTTAATTGGGGTCTAAACTGAACTTGGTCAGTTTACGCTTTTGAAAACCAAGTTAGGGTTTTGAGAGAAGACAAAAGAAGAGGAGAAGGAGCAAGAATCGTTAAGTTCTTCAAGAATCGCTTGTGGATATCGTCAAGGGGTGATCCCTACGAGGTATGTGAGACTTTCATAACATTGGGTTCATTCACCCATGTGTCAAGCATGTTTATTTCAGCGTGAATTCGTCCAAAAAGGGTTGAAAGTTTGATGTTCTTGATATGTGTTCATGAATTTGTTTTTGTTCTTCAATTGGGCTGAGATTGAAAAGTTTTGAGATTATTGCATCGAATTATGGAGTTGTTTTGAGTTAGGTTCTTAGGTACATTTACTCGGTATCTGAATGTAAAGAGAATTTGGGAAAAAGAACAGAGTTTAAGCGAAATTGGGGCTGAGAAATGTAACACCTCGGAAATCTAATGACCTAAGCTAGAGCCTAACGTGTAGTCTAGTAGCCTAACGAAGTTAAAACGTAAGGTTAGAGTCCTAAAATAACTTCCCTAATATAGTACTAGTGTTTTAGTGCCTAAACGTCAAGGCACGACCCCCTACGACCCCCTAAGGGTCCATGAGGAGGACCCAAGGGAAGGTCCAAAAGCTGTCAAAAAATAGCTTGAACCACATTTGGGCACCCACGGGTCGTGGGTGGAACCACGCTCCGTGGTTAGGAGTCGTGGCTCGAGACTTAGTCTCCCCAGGCTTGTCCCCCAATTCTGCCTCTTTGACTCAAACCACGCCCATGCAGGATGGGGTTATGGTCACATCCATGATCTGTGGATAGGGGTCGTGGAACACCACCTGCAAAAGCTGATTTGGGTTCGGCCATAGGGAGGTGTTTTCGTAAATTACTAACTAAATTAATTAAGTAGTAGGGACGGTTATTATTAGTTATTTTAAGTACATTAAACTATTTTTAACTATTAAACAACCCTTTTAACTCTCATAGCTCACAAAACTCAAAACTCAACCAACTTCCCTCCCAAAAATATTCTCTCTAAACTCCATTGAAGAACAAAGAAGAAGGTCAAGATTAGGGTTCAAGCTCCAAGATTTTCAGTCCAATTTCGTGGGAAAACATCAATTAAGGTATGGGAACCTTGATTCATGGAATACGTTTCTCCATGAAGCCCTTTAAACTCTGATTTCAAAATGGGTAACTTGTTCAAAAACTAGGGTTTTCATTCTAGCCATGGGTTCTTCATAAAAACAATTTTGTTATGTTAATTGCATTATATTTTGGATGATTTGATGTTTAATGGTGATTTTCATTGTAAAATTCCCCATGAACCCATGAACACCCCAATGACCCCAATTTCATGAATTGTGATGGGTGTATTGATGCAAAATGATTACTATGAATTGTTTCTATGTTAATATAGTTATTGAATCTTGTTTTATTAATGCCTATTGTAGTATCTTTAGGTGTAATCGTGAGACATGATTCATGACCTTGAAAGGGGTAAATTGCTAGGGTTTGTACATATGGGTGAAAGTTGTGTATAAACTATTGATTCACTTAGAAAGTAAATCTCCTATGAATAATGTGTAAAGTATGGTATTGTTGAAAGGTTGTTCTTCCCTTACCCTTACACTTGATGATGTATGCATGGTCTAGGATGATGATGATGTTATTGTGTTGATTGAAACTCTATTCTCATGAAAACACTATGAATGTAATGTGAAAGTTCTACTCACATACTAATGTGGATTCTAAGGTTGAAAGTACATTCTCACCTTTAATGAATCTATGTGCTATTTTGATGAATTGTATTGAATGAAGGATAGAGCATTCCTTCACACATGTAAATGCAATTCAAGACTAATTATGTATAAATTAGGAAATAATGCTTAGTACCGAGTGGATATGGACAATGAGGTAAAGGCTCTTCCGTCAATGCAATAGGTTGGGTCATCTAAAGTAAACTCATAGATGGAAGCTCCTCCGCCAATGCAATAGGTAGGGTTTCTAGAAGCAATCTCCATATTCCATAACTATGTGCCCACATAGGTCTTTAGCTAGTGGATCCACCTTATAGCTATAAATTTAGTTCTATCTTAGGCAAGTAGGACACCTTATTTCGGTGTGGGGTTATACAACACTGGATTTCATGTAGCTCGCATGGTCTATGTCGGTTATGGCTACTCTTCCCTATATAATAAAGATAATGAATGAGACATGAACTATACTATGACTTTTTGGTGAGTTTAACTTAGTAGGAGTGGGGGTATGGGACTTCACTTCCACATTGCACAAGTAGACTTAGTAGGATGTCATGGGATAGTTCCTTTATATTATGATGAGATTTGAATGTATGCATGTATTTTGAATAGATAGTTGTTATGAATGACTTTCCTTATAATTCAAGTAATGTTCATGACTAGTTCCTCATTTGTGACTATTGATTTTGATGCGGTCTAAAGATGATATGTGTGACTAAGGTAGCTTCAGAGGAGGACTTGGTAAGGTTGGTATTATGGGATGCCAACTATACATTGCACAAGTGTTCCTTAGGGGTTGCTAAAGTATTGATGTTACTATGTTGTGAGTATAAATGTGATTATAGCTTGTCATTTACATTGAAAATGCATGTTGGTTTCCAAACTTGGTAAATGCATAATTTGCAACTAAAATGTCCCTTTTATAATATTTAAAGGATTTTATGCATATTTCCATACTTATTACATATTTGTGCTAACCCCTTCTTCTTCTTCTACATTTTGATAAGTGTAGGTTTCGGGTAGGTGACATACACTCTTCTTTATTGAAGAACACTTGGATTGCTTATCTCCAAGTTATGGTGAGTCCTCAAGTTTTAGGACGGGTTATCTATTTCTTAGTTCCTATTGTACTTCTCATATTGAGACTTTTATTGATGTAAAGGTCTAAGTCCCAAACTTTGTATTCCTATGTTTTAGATGGTGTATGAGACAAAGTCTAGATTCCTATGATTTTTTCTTTATGAAAAAAATGAAGTTGGACTTCTATTGTAAAAGTTTTAAATTTTTCCGCATTATTTGTATGTCTTATGTTATGATAATGCTAGAGGATTGTATGAGACCCATTCGGGGTCAAGTACGTCGTGTTACGTCTAGGGGGTACTTCTGGGTCGTGACAAACTTGGTATTAGAGAATAATGTTTTGGGAATAATATTTAGGTTGATGTCTCATGAACCACATCTAGTATAGTCTTGTTCATGAGTGTGAAGCGCGCTACATTTATGAATGACAAGCTATAAGATGTTTAGGAACTTTAACTTCTTTCATTACTCTTTAGTCATGCTTTGGAGTCCTAACTCTATGAAGTCCTTTCTCCTAACCCTTTTCTTGTGATTATAGGCAATGAATACAAGAACGGATAATGCAAGAAGGGCACAAGAGGAGAATGTGAATGAGGGAGTTCGTCCCCAAGCTCCTCATGACCCTCAAGTTCCTAATGAAGAAGAGGCTATGACTAATATGGAGATAAGGGCGGCTCTCCAAACTTTGACTCAACTCATAACGGTTCAAACTCAAGCCGCCACCACGCAAGACCAAGCTATAACGGCCCAAGCCAACCGAGAAGTTGGTCCCCGGGTAAACCCTAATGTGAGTAACTTGGCGTTGATGTTCAACGTAATCAACTAACACTATTTCGGTTCAAGTGCCAAACGGTCGTGTGTAGTGATATAACCCAACCAAGGGTTGGGATCGTTCCCAATGACCTCTTGGTGAGTTTTACTTAGTAGGAGTGGGGGTATGGGACTTCACTTCCACATTGCACAAGTAGACTTAGTAGGATGCCATGGGATGGTTCTTTTATATTATGATGAGATTTGAATGAATGTATGTATGTTGAATAGATAGTTGTTATGAATGACTTTCCTTATAATTCAAGTAATGTACATGACTAGTTCCTCATTTGTGACTATTGATTTTGATGAGGTCTAAAGATGATATGTGTGACTAAGGTAGCTTCAAAAGAGTACTTGGTAAGGTTGGTATTATGGGATGCCAACCATACATTGCACAAGTGTTCCTTAGGGGTTGCTAAAGTATTGATGTTACTATGTTGTGAGTATAAATGTGATTATAGCTTGGATTTTACATTGAAAATGCATGTTGGTTTCCAAACTTGATAAATGCATATTTTGCAACTAAAATGTCCCTTTTATCATATTTAAAGGATTTTATGCATGTTTCCATACTTATTACATATTTGTGCTAAACCCTTCTTCTTCTTCTACATTTTGATACGTGTGGGTTTTGGCTAGGTGGCATACACTCTCCTTTGTTGAAGAAGACTTGGATTGGTTATCTCCAAGTTGTGGTGAGTCCTCAAGTTTGAGGACGGATTATCAATTTCTTAGTTCCTATTGTACTTCTCATATTGAGACTTTTATTGATGTAAAGGTATAAGTCCCAAACTTTGTATTCCTATGTTTTAGATGGTGTATGAGACAAAGTCTAGATTCCTATGATTTTTCCTTTATGAAAAAAATGAAATTGGACTTCTATTGTAAAAGTTTAAAAAATTTCCACATTATTTCTATGTCTTATGTTATGATGATGCTAGAGGCTTGTATGAGACTCCTTCAGGGTCAAGTACAACGTGTTACGTCTAGGAGGTACTCCTAGGATGTGACAGAAAAGGAAGAAGGAAAAATTTAGGCTAATCTGGGTACCAGTTCCGCGTCATAAACATGTTCCTCAGGATGGGAAAATTATCCTCACGGAGCGGAGCGGTCACGGACCGTTCTGCCTCAAAATTATTTTCCCGACCAAATATTTAAATACATCTCCGCGTCACGAACTAGTTCCCAGACAGTGATTTCTTGATCTTTTCTTATGTTTAACTATCTAAAAACACTCCTAAACATATGAGATCCTTCCTATCACAAATCACAATCCTTGAATCCATAATTCAATTCAAGGAAAGTTAAGATTCAAGTCAAGGGAAGTTAAGAGTCAAGTCAAGAGGTTAAGAGTTAAGTCAAGAGAAGTTCATAAAGTATTTCAAAAGTCTTTCACAAACGTTTTAACTTTGTTTTAAGACTTAAGCTTTGAGTTGAGGAAAGAATAAGAGTAAATTTCATTTCTTCAAAGATTATACGAGAACTAAGTATTCCCAAGAGTTAAAAATGTTTTCACATTTGAGCAAGAAAGGAAACACCAATTTCCAAAAGAGCTTTTAAGCTAAGTTTTGAGTAATTATCTCAAACCAAAGAGAGAAGTTTTGTTTTAAAAACCTATGAGCTAAGTATATTTTGGGAGTAGTATTAAGCACCGATATGGGGATGCGAGTTCATAATAACTCGAGTCTCCATAAACCATGTAGCCATTATGGGTAGTAAAGGATCATACTTTTAAGATGATTCCTTAAGTGCTTTTTAGCATAGACTAGTGGATCCACTTAGTTAAGGCGTTCTATATGACGACAAAGTATAGGACAGTTCTAGTAGCGTGGGCAAGACGTTGCAGCACCACTTAGGCTCATAGTGGTGGTTGTCAGTTAGAGAAACTCCCACATTACTTTATTATATGAGTAAGTTGAGTGGTTATTGCATTTTCTTTAACAAATTGAGTTGCTTTCTACTGCTTTCAAAAGTTTTCTATATATTGCATGTGTATTATTGTTTTATATTGAGTTAAGTTATTCATGAGTTGAGTAAACCCAAGGTATGTGTTTCTTTCAGATTCCTTTCAAGCTTATGTTATGTTTAGTATTCCCCTCACATACTTGTACATTCAATGTACTGATGCCATTTGGCCTGCATCATTTTATGATGCAAACACATGTAATCAGGATCAGCATCCAAGGCCCTGTTGATCCAGTTGAGTACTCAGAGTCAGTTGGTGAGCCTCATTGCTATCCGGAGGACTCCTCTTTCTTATTTATTTTAGTATTTAGTTCATTAGGATGTCGTGGGTCTTGTCCCGACATCCTTCTTTGTTTTAGAGGCTTCATAGACAGTTAGTAGTTCAGTTGTCTTTACATTATTATTTCATATGTTAAGACTTGAGTTGCCATTTTGGCCAAGTTGAATGTTTGACCTTTAAACGTTCTAAGTTATTTTATTAAATAGTTGAGTAGAAGTGCATTTAATCATTGTAATAATATTTAGAGTCTTCCACTGAGTAAGTAAGCCATGCCAAGGATTCACTTGGGGCCAACAATGGTTCTCGAGTGCCAGCCACGTCCGGGGTGCAGGCTCGAGGCGTGACAAACTTGGTATCAGAGCCCAGAATTCAAGAGTCCTAAGGGGTCTATGAAACCGTGTCTGTAGAGTCCTAGTTATCGGTGTGAAGCGCGCCACATCTATAATTATGAGGTTGCAACACTTAGAAAATTATCTCACTTCTTTCACACTCATTTTGTGTGATAAAGTTCATCTCTATAAAGTCTCTTTCTAATTCGTGTTTGCGCGTGTTTTCAGTTAACCATGCCTTCATGAAAAGCTGTCAGAGGTCGTTCTGCTAGGCGTAATGTTGAGGAGCAAGGGGTACCCAATGCACCTAAAGTGCAACCTCAATGAGAAGTTACCAATGTTGAGTTCAGGGAAGCGTTAAGAATTTTGAGTCAAGCTGTGACCAACCAAGTTGGGCAGATAGAGAACCGACAGGAAGGGAATGATACTTTGAGGATTCGTGAGTTCTTGAGGATGAATCCTCCAAGTTGCACTGGTTGAAGCACTACTGAGGATCCAGAGAACTTTATTGAGGAGCTGCAAAAGGTATTTGAAGTTATACACGTTGCCGATGCTGAGCGAGTAGAACTAGTTGCATATCAACTGAAGAATGTTGCTAGTACTTGGTTTGACCAGTTGAAGAAGGGTAAAGCTAAGGGAGCACCACTTGCGAGTTGGGCTTGTCTTGAGGAGGCCTTCTTGGGGCGTTTATTTCCCCGAGAACTGAAAGAGGCCAAGGTACGAGAGTTTCTCACCCTTAAGAAAGATTCACTAAGTGTTCATGAGTATGGGTTGAAGTTCACCCAGCTATCCCATTATGCTTCGGAGATGGTTGTGGATATGAGGAGCAGAATGAGTTTGTTTGTTGCTGGGTTGTCTCATCTGTCGAGTTAGGAAGGTAAGGTTGAAATGCTAATAGGTCACATGGATATAGCAAGGTTGATGGTCTATGTGCAGCAGGTTGAGGAAGATAAGTTAAGGGATAGGGAGGAATTCAGAAATAAGAAGGCTAAGACGTCAGGGAATGAGTTTGGGCAGCAAAGAAATAATGTGAACCGATCTTCTTTCCAACAAAAGCAAAAGGGACCTGCTCCATCATCCGCTAGTGCACCTGCACCCAGAAACAAAGGTGAGTACAATCAGAATTCACAGCACTTCAGTGCTAGACCTGCCCAATCTCAGGGTAGTGTGGCACAAAGAGGTAACTGGGCTCCTGCATGTGCTAAGTGTGGTAGAACCCACCCAGGTAAATGTCGCGATGGCTCCACAGGTTGTTTCAAGTGTGGAAAAGAGGGTTACTTCATGAAAGAGTGCCTCAAGAACCGACAAGGTAATGGAAATCAAGGCAATAGATCCCAATTTTCATCAGTTGCTCCACCAGACAAGGCTACACCTAGAGGAGCTACTTCTGATACTAGCAGAGGAGCAAACTGCCTTTATAGGATCACTAGTCGTCAAAAGCAAGAGAATTCTCCAGATGTTGTCACTGGTATGATCAAAGTCTTTACTCTTGATGTTTATGCTTTGCTAGACCCAGGAGCAAGTCTATCTTTTGTGACTCCTTATGTTGCAAATAATTTTGATGTACTTCCTAAGAAAATTTGTGAACCCTTTTATGTTTCTACACCTGTTGGGGAGTCTATTCTAGCTGAGCGAGTATATCGTGATTGTGTCATTTCCATCAATCACAAGAACACCATGGCTGATTTAGTTGAGTTAGACATGGTAGATTTCGATGTAATTCTTGATATGGACTGGCTTTATGCCTGTTATGCCTACATTGATTGTAGAACTCGAGTTGTTAGGTTTCAAATTCCTAATGAGCCAGTTATAGAATGGGGTAGTAGTTCAGCAGTGCCTAAGGGTCGTTTCATTTCATACATTTAGGCGAGAAAGTTAGTTTCCAAGGGGTGTGTCTATCACTTAGTCCGAGTTAATGACTCTAGTGTTGAGATACCTCATATGGAGTCAGTTTCAATAGTAAAAGAGTTTCCAGAAGTCTTTCGTGATGATCTTCTCAGAGTCCCTCCTAAGAGATAAATAGACTTCGGTATAGACCTTCTTCCAGATACTCGTCCAATATCTATTCCTCCATATAGAATGACTCCAGTAGAGTTGAAAGAGCTTAAAGAACAATTGAAAGATCTCCTAGATAAGAGCTTTATTCGGCCAAGTGTCTCACCTTGGGGAGCTCCGGTCTTATTTGTGAGAAAGAAAGATGGTTCCCTTAGGATGTGTATAGATTACCGCCAATTGAACAAGGTTACCATCAAGAATAAGTATCCTCTTCCCATAATCGATGATCTTTTTTATCAACTTCAGGATGCTACTTGTTTCTCTAAGATAGACCTCAGATCAGGCTACCATCAGTTGAGGGTAAGGGAATGTGATATTCCAAAGACAGAATTCAGGACCCATTATGGTCATTATGAGTTCTTAGTTATGTCATTTGGTTTGACCAATGCACCTGCAGCATTTATGGACCTTATGAATAGAGTATTCAAGCCATATTTAGTTCAGGGCCCCGTTGATCCAGTTGAGCACTCAGAGTCAGTTGGTGAGCCTCATTTCTATCTGAAGGACTCCTCTTTATCATTTGTTTTAGTATTTAGTTCATTAGGATGTCGGGGCAAGACCCACGACAGTTAGTAGATCCAGTTGAGCACTTCTTTGTTTTAGAGGATTCATAGACAGTTAGTAGTTCAGTTGTTTTTACACTATTATTTCATATGTTAAGACTTGAGTTGCCGTTTTGGCCAAGTTGAATGTTTGACCTTTAAACGTTCTAAGTTATTTTATTAAATAGTTGAGTAGAAGTGCATTTGATCATTGTAATAAAGCTTAGAGTCTTCCGCTGAGTAAGTAATCCAGGCCAAGGGTTCGCTTGGGGCCAACAATGGTTCTCGAGTGTCAGCCACGTCCAGGGTGTAGGCTCGAGGTGTGACATTAATGTTAAAATTCATAACTAATCAATGGAAAATGAAGGTTTAGGATCAAGAACACTTATCCAACTGATTTAGCATAGGAAAGTAAAAGGAAAAATATTACACTTGTTATTTTCTCATCATTTATCTTTCTTTGTTATTTTAGTTATTTTTTATCCAAGGAAAGAAAATTTATCACATAGAGTACTGTTAGAAATAGACGGAAAAAATCATTTCCCCCAAAAAAAAATCAGACAAAATATTTTTGTAATTATAATGAGAATATTAGATGTTTAAAAAAAAGGAAGATTAGAACAAGATTCTTGTGGCTGCAAGGGTATGAAATTCATTTACTATAAAGCTACTTTTGAACACTTTAAACACTAATAAGGAGACAACTTTATAAGTTACATTCGTGATATTCCCCATATTGAATGTTGCACATTTGGACACAAGAAGAGTCATCTCCTCAATTGCAATTATCCCTTATTGATCATAAGAACAAAAAAAAAGTTATTTATCATCCCACAAAACATGAGTAATAATATACTACAATATTCTAGGCTTAAGGCCGCACTAGATCTGGACAACTCTTTTAAAATTTTGCTAAAAAAATTTTTGGGTACGTGTTTAAAGTGTAGCCATAACTTTTATCTTTTAGCCATCGTAATATTGACAATGCTTGTAAAGCGTGCTTGATGAGTCTGAGATTTCGACTTATATATGGCTTTGTTTTCATAGTTTTCTTGTCCTCAATGCCTAATTTAAGCTTTAAACTGATGTTAAAGTGCTAATCTGCAGTAATGAAGGCGAAGGAAAGGAGCTAGGCAAGGACATTACTGGGCAAAAAGAAGCAAAAATATTGAATAAGTTGAAGAAAGGCATTCCTGGTGATCGCCAAGAACACTCAGTGAACCGTCGAATGGCTCTTCATCTCGCCAACAGTTCAAGCGTGCCAACCCTGTGGAAGAACCAACTAGGCGATGGACATGGACAGTTGGCGAACCATCGAATAGATCGACGACCTCGATCCTGATCACCTAAAGTCACAGAACCGTGAGGTTAAAGAGCCAAGGCAAACCGACAATGGAATGGAGCCTTTGGCACATCGCTGACTTGGTCGGTGATGCTCGACTAACCTCGCCTAGTGGTCCTAAAGGCCAAATTTGAGAAAGTATATATTGAATTTCAAAAAGGCAGAAAAAGAATCCAATCATTTCCTAAGTAATATTTCTGGTTGTTGAACTTGGAACTTTGGTGTGGAACATTGTTTTACTTAGTTTTAGGAGTTTTCTAGTAGATTTTGAGTTGGTTTTTCGATATTGATCATTTGGATCATTGTAAAGACGTGGATTGCAATACCCAGATTATGGAGAACGTAATTGATATTTATTTCTTCCTTTTTATGATGTGTGGCAAAACCCCCATTCTTGGAGGTATGATAAATGGGTATTGTTGTTTACTAACTTAAATGTTGATTTGAAGTGTATTTAATTTATAGTTGTGTATTAACCCATGAATTGTAGTTGCAAATGCAGTTCTCACTTAGTGTTCTGGGCCTGCTTGAGAAAGAGGTTTTAGAACTAAGGTTATCGATTGATGCTTGTCGTGATTGGGTTGTTGTGGGTTCAACTCGAGAGAGTGAATCTTAACTCGATCCTACCAATCTAGCTCGAGAGAGTAGATAAATTGAGGTATTAGGCTGCTTATAGTGTTATGCTTGTCGAGGTTCGAGAGAACTCGCTTGAGTTGTAATAGTTGTTCGAGAGAAAGATATTGCATCCATAGCCTAGCCTACTTACTAAGATTCAACAATCGTTAGTGAATTATAATTACCCATATAGCGAAATTAGCCTTTAATCGATCACATCCCCAAGTATCTCATATCTATTTCATTACTCCTCTGCTTTTCTTAGTTGTTAATTGACAATCCTAAACCCCCCATTGGACACTTGTTTTCACCCCTTAGATTTAATTGAATAATTTCGATAATTTATATTCCTACAATTGATTAGATCACATTTATAACTTCGCGACTAAATTCTGACTTGTATCACTCCTTGTGGGATCAACCCCAACTCTTTGTTGGGTTTATACTAGATTGTGATTGCCTACACCTAGTATTGGATGAGGTGTAGTTGAGCGTTTTTCAAAAATGGTGCCGCTATCGGGGAGTGGTGTTTAAAATTCTATTAATAAAGTTTAGATTGTGATCTTTTTATGTTGTAGTTGAATCGATTTACCTTGTTTTGTGTTTGTTGTTGCTTGTTTGTGAACAGAGGACGATATGAGTGTGAACGGAAGTAACGCTAGCCAAGATGACATTGGAAATCTGAATGATGTCAATGAACTAGTTCAATTGGACGGTGTAGGTGCAATCTGTTTTCTTAGGTTGTGGGTAATATTGTATTCCCCGTGACTAGCACGATGTAACAACTCTTGCAAATGAAAGGACTATTTGGAGGTCTAGCTAATGAGGATCCCCATGATTATATTTGGAACTTTGTGGATGTATGTGGACCATTCTCATTCAAAAACATCTCACAAGAGTCAGTCTATCTCCGGTTGTTCCTTTTTCCTTTGATGGGGGAAGCGACCAAATGGTTAGCTGATCTTCCAAGGGATTCTATTACATCTTGGGATGAACTTACCGAGGAATTCTACATAAGGTTTTTCCCTCTTTTAAAAATGATGGTGTTGAGAGACAATATTCAGGGCTTCAAATGTTTAGAAGCTGAGCCAATCCATCAGACGTGGCTGAGATTTAAGAAGTTGCTACTTTAATGTCCGACTCACGAGCTGCCAAACAACGTGTTGTTACAACACTTCTACCGGAGTTGACTCGATGAACAAAGGTGTGGCTGATTAACTTGTTCAAGGAGGTATTTGTAACGACCCGTAAAACAAATAAGTTAAACTAGAGCCAAACTAGTGACAGTGTAAGTTTGTCATGAGGTTTGAGGTGGTTTGATGTTGTCCCGAGCTTTGGTTGAGGGGTTTAGGGGTTAAACGTCAAGGTACGACTCCCAAAGGACCACCCTAGGGGTCCTTGAGGAGGACCCTTAGTCTAACCCCAAAGACCCCAGAGAACCTTGAAGTTGGACAAAATGGGGTGAACCACAGAAGGGGTCCACACCTCGTAGGTCCATCCACTGTCCGTGGATGGCCTCTGTGGATCAGACCTCCATGAACCAAGATGCAACCCCAGACCACGTACCAACAGCATGGTCTGTTAGTGGACTCACGGTCCGTGAGTCTAGGGCATGAGTCACACCAAGTTTGCTGGTTTGGTTCGGCCAAGTTGAGAGGTGGTTTGGTAATTAGCTAATTAATTTAGTTAATGTAACGACCCGAGAGAACCCCCTAGTCGTTACCGACGTATTCGACCTCTCGGAGGTCTTATACAAGCCCTTAGCATTCGTCATAGCATTTATCATAGAAAAATAGCGGAAGATTTAAAAAATTTTAATAATATAACACAAGACATAAAAGTCACCTCATTTAAACCTTTAATACAAAATCGGAGTACTACGTCTCAAGGTATCCATCTTAAAACATGACTACAACACAAGAGGGACACATCCCTTACAATACAAAAGAAACTACTATCTATTACATAGAACTTAAGGAAACTTTTTAACATAAAGGTCCTTGAATCTTTAAGGACACACCCGAACATGGGAATAGTAAGCCAAGCTCATCACTTCTAGGAAAGACCCTTTAGTCACCATCACCTACACTTGGTGTAAAAGATGAAGAAGAATGGTGTTAGTACTAGAATGCACTAAGTATGATAACCATGCAAAACATTCTTTTAAAAGGACATTTAATTGGAAACTATGCATCATGCCTTTTTAGAGAAACTTCAAGAACATTTAGCACAGTAGGAACAATATAAACCACATACATCATCATACACATGGAAACCATTCATAATAGCACATAGAGCCGCTTATAACATTTTAGGCACATTCAATGCATACAATACATTACCTTCCTCTTTATCTTAACTCCTTTCCTCAAGCAACCCTTAGGGAATACTTGGTGCAATGTATTGCCTTAAGGTTATCAAAGGTGAACTTACATATAGCCTTACATTAATCCAACCACATATATTCATAGTCATAAGCACACCATAAGACATAGTCTTCACATAGGAACCATCACCTAAGACAACCCCCAAGTCACACTACTGCAATGTGCAAGTAGCATCCCATAATACTACTCACACCAAGTGTTCCTAGGAAGCCAACATAGACTAGGTACATCATATTCAACAAGTCATAACATCTTCATTTAACATTAGACATAAGACCAACATACTTCATAACATCATATAAGGACTCATTCATTTACTACATCATTAGTCATAACCCATTTAGTTCATATCATAGATAAACCACCCTCACAACCCCATCACAAGCTCACTTGTGCAATGTACACATGGAGTCCCATACCCCCACATATACTAAGCAAACCCATTAAGAATTCATAAGTGTAATTCACATGCATAAACATGCTTCATGTCTTGACATAAGTAAAGTCAACCTTAACATGCTTCCATATTAACATACATACACCGTAGTCTTCATTACATAAAGAGCCTAATCATAACTTCCCTTAGAGTCCACTTGTGCAATGCATAAGTAGGGTCCATAGTCCTACCTATACTAAGTAACTCTTCAACAAATCATGACTAGAGTTCATATTCTTATCTTAGTTCATTTCTTAACTTTCGGGAGACATTGCCATAACCGACATAGACCATGTGAGCTACATGGAATTCGGTGTTCTACTCCCACACCGAAAAGAGGGGGTACTACTTGCCAAAGTAGGACCTACATACATAATAGCTATCTAGTGGATCCACTAAGCTAATACCTACGGGGGCACGTAGTTATGGAACAAGGAGATTGCTACTAGAAAACCTTGACTTACTAAGCATGGAGCTTTCCATCTCATGAGACAACATCTATATTGGGAACCCAAACTTGCTAAACGTGAAGGTTCTCTTGTGGAAAGACGGACTTGCTAAATGTGATGCCCCCACTCTCAGTTTTCATGTTCACTCGGTGCTAAGCTCCAACTCCTTTTTTCAACATCTTCAAGCCTTTATTTAACATTAGTTCATAAAATAGGCTTTAGGGACTTAATCCCTCATATCATATAGCTCAAAGGTTTCTAAGATGAGAATGACCTTCCATCATAGAACCTACATTATATGACAATGACCTTTCACATAATCATGCCATATTCATAACATAGTCTAGTTTAGAGTACAATTGAGGACACCTTTCAAGAGACTCATTTTCACTAGATTATCATAAACCTTATTCATTCTTTCATGTGTGTGTACATATGTGAGAAAGCCTTTCACATAAACACCTTTATACAACACATATTCATACCTTGCTAATCATACATTTAGCATGCATAATAAGATGTAAGGGTGCATATAAGAGTTCACCTTTCAATAGACACCATAACCCATCACATTCATAACTATACATGTAGAGTGTGTGTGTGTGCGCATATTGGTCCTCATAGTGACATAATAGCAACAACATTGATATTAAGTGCTCTTCCCTTAAAGGGATCACAACACATTCACAATGTCCCCAATTCATGAGCAATTCACATATAAAGCCCTTAGGGATTCTAGACCACACACCCACACTTCATCATAGGAGACAAGGAAACATTCAACATTGAATATGTGCTCCTAACATGTATATGATCAAACATTCATATAGGGGTCATATAGGTAGGGGTCATTCCACAATACTACCTAACATAGTCAATCATGTAGACCACACCTTATCCCTAACATTATCATTAACATTATACTCCTCATCATCAACACACTTTAAACATCATGCTAGCATTGAGGATTTCATGCATAACCTTCATAGCACAACTTTATAAACATAGGCATCATAATCATCAATTCACTTCACATCTATTGCCTTCAAGGCCATGATCTCAACATGCATAGATAGACAAGAAGTAAACACTTCCACCATAAGTGGATCAAACCTCACAACATCAATTCTCATACTATAAACTAGAAGTTAGGTCAACTTACCAATTCTCCAAACCATGATCACCATGGATCAATCCTCAACAATTCATAATCAATTGACATAGGTAGCAATAGGAATCAACAATGTAATTCAATATCATAAACATAGTGTAAGTACAATTCCATAAACAAAGGGATCAACCCATAACTTTATCCATAAGGCCATAATCCTCAACTCATCAATATACCAACAATTCAACATGAATAAGTACAGAAAATCATAGGAAACATCAATAAAATGTACTCTAAACATAAGTTCACCAATAGAGATCATATTCACAAAGACCCACATCATAGGCCAATTTTTGAGAATTTGGAAATCACGGGTTCTTTAAGAATTCCTTTAAAAATTGTCTTAAAAAACATTAATTCCACATTAATTCATCAATAGAATGATTTAGAAAATCGTTTGACAAGGAACCCATGTTTAGATTTAAAATTGGGAATTTTGGTCTTTGAATCACTTTTTAAAATCTTTGATAGAACTCCTTGAATAAAAGGTTATTCAAGAATCAAGAGTCACCATACCTGAGTTATTGAAGACCCATGGAATTGAAGAAGAAATCAGTTGAAAACCCATCTTCTAGCTTGAGCTTCATCAAGGTCTTCAATAGAGTTTTTGAGAGAATCTATTTTGAGAGGAAAGGGTTAATTTGAAGAATGGGGTCTAATTTTAGGTTTTGGGGTTTTAACCAACTTAAAATACCCTAAAATAGGTAGAATAACCGTTAATAATAATTCCCCAAAGTACCCAAACTACCCCTCACTTAGTTGGACCTTTTTAAATAAGTCAAACTTGAGTTTTATTTTTGCAGATTTCGTCGGGAAACAAGTTCGCGACGCGGAGGTGTTCCCACAAGCTTTTTGGAGATTAAATTTGAGATAGTAGAGTCCACGACATGTCCGTGATTCAGACCAAACATTTGTCCCTTGGTGGAGCTAGTCCGCGATGCGGACATGCTCCCTCCGAGCACAACTTCAAGCTGCCTTGGCAGCTTGCTTGGCCAAGGTTGGGGTCCTCCTCGGGGACCCTTAGAGTGGCCCCCGGGGCGTCGTATCTGAATGTTTTGACCCTAAAAACATTTATTAAGACACTAGGGTCACCTCCACTGATTTTAGACTCCAAACAACATATAAAAACGTGAACAACATACTAGAACACACCAACACGTAAAAGACTAGTTTCCGAACGTCTTGGTCGTCCCTTGACGTTTGACTTCCAAACTCTTTAAAGCTGACTAAAAAGGATATTATTCATTATTTTAACAAGTTATTAATGCATAAAACTCATGTGAGGCTCTACTTTATCCTACTTTATTTTGAGGGTCGTTACAGTTAAGTTGTGGGACGGTTATTTTATGTTAATTATGGTATTTTAGGTGTATTAAAAGTATTACTCTATGTTTAAACTCATTATTTCAAAACACCCATAGTTAGAAACCTCCATTCTCCAAAAGATCTTTCTCTAGAAACCTCCATTAGAGGTGAAGACTTCAAGCACTCAAGGTCAAATCTTCAAGGTTTTCAAAGAATTATCTTGGGGAATCAATATCAAGGTATGGTAGTCTTGATTCTTGTCTAAATTTTCATTCAAAGAGCCAATTCAAACGTGATTTCAAAGTATGAAAAATCTAGGGTTTCACTCAATCTCATGGGTTCTTTCATCAAACATTTTCAAATGGTTTCTAATAACAAATTATGACTGTATTAGTGTTTAATTGATGATTTATGATGAAAATACTCTATGAACCCATAAATTCTCTCAATTCCTAAAGTGTGCCTTATGAAGTGGGTTTGTTGATCATGAATAAATGTTGATGGATTATGCCTAAATTGAGTTAGATTGTTGAAGTATTGATGTTTATGTGAGTGAAGTGATTGAATCATGTCAATTTCCTATTCTATTATAGTAGTTTGGATTTTTGAGTTGATGTTGGTTCATGGCCTTAAAAGGGCAATCTATGACCTAATTACATGTTGAAGTAGAATTGTGCTAGAGATGTTGATCCACTTGAAAGGTGGAGGTGTTTAATTACTATGTATGATTATGATGTGAAGGATATGCATGTGATTTCAATGATAGAATGATGATCATGTATAGAATGTAATTGTGTTATTATTGATAGTATATTCTCAATTGACACTCATGAATGATGGTGATGGAATGTGAAGGGTTTCTATAATGTATTGTTGTATCTTTAATTGGTAGGATTGGGTATCCTTTTCTTATACAAATGAAAGTAATGGGAATGTTGAATCTTGAATTGATAGGCTATGGCCTTCCTTTCATATATGAGTAATGAATATGTTTTGACTTGATGGATATGAATCGATAGGCTTAATGGCATTCCATTCTTAATGAGTAAATGTACCATGGATCGATAGGCCTATGGCATTCCTTTCATGAGTATATAAATGTAATGAGGAACCATGAATCGATAGGTTTATGGCATTCCTTTCATGAGGACTCTAGAGCTATCCTTGAATGTACCATGGATCGATCGGCTTATAGCATTCCTTCCTTGGGTAATGATATATCTTGGGTTAATATGCCTATGGCATTCCTCCCTAGTACACTAATGTAATGTGAATGAAATGATATATGGGAATGTAGGCTTAGCACCGAGTAGATATGGTTAGATGGAAACTCTCCCAATGTTAGGTTAAAGTTCCAATGAACATCTTCCTATCCCATAAACTATGTGCCCACATAGGTCTAGTTAGTGGATCCATGTAAGCTAGGTTATTAGTTTACCTTAGGCAAGTAGACCACATCTTTACGGTGTGGGGAAATATGACACTGGATTCCATGATCTAGCTCTCATGGTCTATGTCGGTTAAACGCGTATTCCCATCATGTGAGATGTGCACTATAGTTACTTGAGAGGTTCTACAAAGTGTGGGTAGTAGTATGGGATGCTATCCATACATTGCACGAGTAGGCTTTGAGAGGGTTATAGTGAGTTCTCTAAGTCTTAATGACTAATGTATGAATGTGTCCTAAATGAATTTAATGAAGAAGGTTGACTTATATGCTTAAATGTAAAGATGCATGGTATACTTGGATTGTATTATGAGTTACTTCCTTGTCATGACTTATCGTATATGAATGTGCCTTGTCTATAGTGGCTTTAAAGGAGTACTTAGTGTGAGTAGAAGTATGGGATGATACTTGCACATTGCACAAGTATGACATAGAGTTGTCTTGGATGTTGGTCTTAATGTGATGATGTGACTTATTTATTGTTATGTCTCTTATATGCTTTATTGTGTAAAGGTGGAAAGGATGAATGGTAAGCTCACTTGTGGTGATCTTAAAGTGGTACCTTAGAGTGGGTGGTGGTATGGGACGCTATGCATACATTGCACAAGGTATATCTTGAGAGTTACTTGAGGTGAAGGTGAAGGTTCATATGTGGATTATGTTCTAATGTGAAAATATGACTTGTATGTTGGTTGTGACTTATATTATGCCTCTTTTATCAATGTTCGTGAAGTTTTACCAAAATGTCATAAATCATGACTTTCAAACAAAAATACCCTTTTTAAGCATGTTTTTGCATGGCTATCATACTTAGTACTTTATGTGCTAATCCATTCTTCTATGTTTTTACTACAAGTGTAGGTTCTGGCAAGTGATTTGCATTGCTCTAGTAAAGCTTGGATTAGAGTTCTCCAAGATATTTTGGGTATATCCTCATAGATTGAGGACAAGTGTTTAGAAGTTTATTTCCTTTTCACGTAATAGACTACTTTAGATTTCTATTATAAAGGGTTGTGTCCCTATTTTTGTTCAAGATTGTGTCTAAGATGGCCATGTGAGATATAGACTTCCGCTTGCGTTTAAATGTTTTTGAATGTTAGATTGTATGGTTTTAAATAAAAAGTTTTAAATTCCGTACTATTTCTATTACCTATGCAATGAATGAGCTATGAGGCTTGTATAAAACCCCTTCGGGGTCGAGTACGCCGTGTCGCATCCGGAATCTAGACTCGGGTCGTGACAAACATGGTATCACAGCATAAGGTTTTGGGAATGGTCTTTAGGGTCGATGTCTCACAAGCCACGTCTAGTAGAGGTTTGTTCATCGGTGTGAGTCATGACACATCTATAAGTGAAAGGCTATAAGACGTTAGGAAGTTACACTTCTTTCATATTCATGAAGTCTTACCTTAGAGTTTAGCTCTATAACTGCCCTTTTCATAATCCTTCTCTTATGTTTATAGGATATGAATACAAGAAGACGCCTGCAAGAAGAGTGGAAGAGGAGAATGTGAATGAGGAAGTTCCTCCCCAAGGTCCTGAAGGTGGTGAAGTTCCTCAAAACAACCAAGTTCCGGTGGATCCTCCAGCCATGACCAATGAAGAGATTAGGTCAGCTTTTCTAACCTTAGCCCAAGCTATGAAGGCTCAAGTTAATCGGGATCTGGGGCCTAGGGTGAATGCTAATGAGAGTACCATGGCCTCAAGGTTGAGAGACTTTGTGAGGATGAATCCTCTGATGTTTCTTGGCTCTAAAGTGGGAGAGGATCCCCAAATATTCTTGGATGAAGTTTATAAGATAGTCAATGCTATAGGGGTATCTTCAAGGGAGAAAGCGGAGTTGGCTTCCTATCAATTAAAAGATATGGCCCAAGTGTGGTTCACTCAATGCAAAAGCAATAGGCCCTTGGAAGCGGGTCCAACAGAATGGGAGGAGTTTAAGAGAGCATTCCTTGGTAGGTACTTTCCTCGTGAGAAGAGGGAGTGTAAGGTTGAGAAGTTTATCAATCTTAAGCAAGGTAGCATGAGTGTGGAAGAGTACTCCTTGAAATTTACTTTCTTGTTTAAGTATGCTCCATCCTTGGTGTCTAACTCTAGGGATGAGATGAGTAGGTATGTGACGGGTACATCCGGCCTAGTTGAGGAAGAGTGTCGTACAACGATGCTCCATGATGATATGAATATTTCGAGGCTTATGGTGTATGCTCAATCTATTGAGAAGTCCAAACTTAAGAGGAAGAATAGGGAGTTGAAGAGAGGTAGATCCGATGAGCAAGGTCAACCTAGGTTCAAGAAGAGAGCTCCTAACCAAGATTCTTCAAGTGCTCCTAAGGTTAATGAGGAGAAAGGTGGTGGACCTCCATTTTCTAAACCTCTTTGCACCACTTGTGGGAAGAGGCATCATGGGAAGTGCCTAGCCGGTACTAGTGGGTGATATGGTTGTGGAAAGCATGATCACCAAGTGAGAAATTATCCTACTCTTACGGCTAGAGGAAGAGAGGCCAAACAAGCTTCTTATGTTGGCCCGGATCCTAATGCTCCAAAGAAGAACCGTTTTTATGCACTTGAAGCCAAAGAGGGCAAAGGAGCTAATTCGGATGAAGGTACCGGTAAGTTATAGTTCTTTTTTGTTGTATAGAGGTTCTTATGTTGTTTTTAATGTTAGCCTTAGTTGGGTTTTCTCCTAAGTGGGGGATAGTACGTTGAATAGTAAGGTTGTTGAGAGTTGTGATATCCTTATCTCTTTCCTTCTATTCCTATTCAAGCTTGAGACCTAGAGTTCCTTGTAGCTTGTTTCATGTTTTGGAGTCATGTGTGATTACGTGTTTCCATGGTCTCCTTATGTTATGCATGTTCTATTTGAATTCTTGTTTATATGAAAAAATGAGTTTTCCTGCTTTATGTTCCTCATGTTGATTTGCATTTAGTATGAGTTGTATATATGCTTAATGAGGTGAAATATTGAACATGCCTAAACGTGCTTTTATGAGAAAATTGCTTAAATGTGCTTAATGATGTTGTGATGAGCATGATGTGAGTTGGAGAAGGAAGTTCCTCTAATGAAATGAGAAATGTTGAAGTTTTGGTGCATAATGAGATTGTAGATGTAGTTCCTACTTTCTTATGTGCATTGAACATGTATGAGTTGGAGTTGATATTTCCTCCTATGGTTTATGCATTATATTGATGTGTCATGATTGTGAGCTGCTAATCTTGAGTCGTTAACCCATTAATGTGTTTTAAGTGTCATTCGAGAACGAATGTTCCTAAGTGGGGGTTAATGTAACAACCCGTAAAATGAATAAGTGAAACTAGAGCCTAACTAGTGACAGTGTGAGTTTGTCATGAGGTTTGATGTTGTCTCGAGCTTTGGTTGAGGGGCTTAGGGGATAAACGTCAAGGTACGACTCCCCAAGGATCACCCTAGGGGTCCTTGAGGAGGACCCTTAGTCTAACCTCAAAGAACCTTGAAATTGGACAAAATGGGGTGAACCACGGAAGGGGTCCATGCCCCATAGGTCGATCCACTGTTCGTGAATGGCCTCCATGGGTCAGACCCACATGAACCAATCTGCAGCCCCAGACCACGGACCAACAGCACGATTCGTTAGTGGACTCATATGTGGATTATGTTCTAATGTGAAAATATGACTTGTATGTTGGTTGTGACTTATATTATGCCTCTTTTATCAATGTTCATGAAGTTTTACCAAAATGGCATATATCATGACTTTTAAACAAATATGTCCTTTTTAAACATGTTTTAGCATGGCTATCATACTTAGTACTTTATGTGCTAACCCATTCTTCTATGTTTTTACTACAAGTGTAGGTTCCGGCAAGTGATTTGCATTGCTCTAGTGAAGCTTGGATTAGAGTTCTCCAAGACATTTTGGGTATGTCACCATAGATCGAGGACAAGTGTTTAGAAGTTTCTTTCCTTTTCATATAATAGACTACTTTAGATTTCTATTGTAAAGGGTCGTGTCCCTATTCTTGTTCAAGATTGTGTCTAAGATGGCCATGTGAGATATAGACTTCCGCTTGCGTTTAAATGTTTTTGAATGTTAGATTGTATGGTTTTAAATAAAAAAAATTAAATTCCATGCTATTTCTATTACCTATGCAATGAATGAGCTATGAGGCTTGTATAAGACCCCTTCGGGGTCGAGTACGTCGTGTTGCATCCGGAATCTAGACTCGGGTCGTGACAGTATTATGCAGCAACCTTTTGAGATAGCGTCAACATTCCTTGATGGGATGACGAAGATAACCCGAGCTTGGTACACTCAGGAGGATCAGGCATCTCCTTTCACTTTCAGGTGACAAAGGAGCATATAGAAATTGACCAAGAACGGGATCAAAACATGGCCAAAATGATGACCCAATTGGATCTTTTGTCAAAAAATGTAATGGGTAGTGGTTCTATGGTCGTGAATGTTGTTGGTGTTAATGGGGAAAACCCTGAGGATGCACACTTTGAGGCTTTATATAATGAGAAGGTGAGTTTTCTTTCAAACCAAGGAGAAGGTTTTCGTCCGAACTATTTGAGGTCGGGCGGGAATCAAGGTTGGAATAGAGAGCGTGATGATGACTAGAGAGACCGTGACAGGGAATGGAATGATCATGGAACTAATTAGAAGGAACGGGATGGTGACAAGGAAAGATACGTTCCTCCTCATGAGCGTCAAAATTCAAAGGAGAAAAAGTGCTAACCTGGAGAACTTTTGAACTGAAGATATGCTTACATGTATTCTCAATAAAGTGGAAGGGTCAGACAAGGTGCTTATAAAAAAGAAAGAGGACGTCTCCATACAAAATCATATTGTTACCTCTCACTCGGTATCCATCAAACAACTGGAAACACAAATGGGTCAAATCTCGTCTCATTTGAACCCAAGGCCAAAAGGGGGTCTACCAAGTAATATCTTGGCCAACCCGAAAAATGAACCTTGAAAGTGTATCCACGTCGTGCCATGACTTTAAATAAGGCACTTCTTGGGAGGCAACCCAAGTGTTTAAGATTTTAATATTGTTGTTTAAATAACGGGTGTTAAATGTGCAGATTGAAAGTTCGAAATTTTGGGAAATGGACGGTTAGGCAAGCCAAAGGTCTAGTCAACGAGCCTGACCTAGACCGCCGTTTGAACAACCTAGCTTGCTAGAGGTTCTATAAAAATCAGTGAGCTAAAGTGCTACTCGGTGCATCACCGAGTGGGTCGGCGACGTAAGTCGTGATCGCCGACTGGCGCGCGAACTGAAGAGTCATTAAGGCCAAACCATTTAAAATTCAAAATTATCCCTCATTTCATACTTTTCGACTTCCAAACTTTCACAGCCGCATATCTTCTTATTCACGTACTATTCTACCTATTTTTTCTGTGGGATCGGTAACTCGGGGAGGATTTTTGGATTCGTTGCTTGCCTAGAGTTTCAAATTCTCTACATAAAAGGTTGGTTTTCTAAACCCCGCTTTTACATTCTAGTGAAATCAAATGCATGATCATTGTATGGTTGTTATCTATGTATAATTTTGATTTGTTGACTGTGTGATGTTTGCCCGTATTTAGTTTAAATTGACGTTAATTGGCCTTAAATTGTGAAATCCTGTGTTTTTGCATGTTAAATCTGTTGGGTTGTGTTGAATTTCTTGTGGGTCTAGTGTGGGTGAAGTCTGAGTAACCCCAAATTGTGTAAATTGTCGGATTTTGCCCAATAATAAAGCGCTTGACGTTATTCTTAAGGGAAAAAGACTTCAATTGGCCAAATCGAGGGAAGTCTGAGTACCCCGGGGGCATGGTTAGTATGGGTCTAAACCCAATTGCATGGAATAGTGGGTTAATTTTGTTTTCGTGGGTTGCGGGTTATATTTAGAACATCGGGGTGAAAATATGGTTGGTTGGAATTTTCGGCGAGCTGGGTCGAGCTCGCCGAGTGGTTCGGCGGTTCGCCTAAATCCCCCTAGATCGCCTTTTAATTATCCATGTTTGAGGCTTGAGTTTTGTAACTTTTGGTGATGCGCCTGAGCTCGCCGAGTTCACTCCGCGACTCACCGAAGGTTTCTTCTGATCACCCTTTTGCACCCCAAATTTCTGAAATTGTTCCGTAACATTCGGCGAGCTACTCCTAGTTAGCCAAATAGTGTCGGCAATCTACTGAATGGCCCTGGACATCACCGACCTGTGCTTACTTTTGAAAGATTCTACTCTGGAATTTTCGGCGAGCCCAACTTGGCTCACCAAAGGTGTTCGGTAACTCACCGAACGGTTTGGCGAGTCTTTCAATGTAGTTTTTCAACTTTGCATTTTTATAATTGAATCTAACGTGTGTGGTTTTGTTTTTCAGAAATGGCTAGACCTAAGGTGGCAGAAAGGAATCAAGCACCCTAAAAGCGGGCTAGAAGGATCGTTATTAATGAGGAGGTTGCAGCCTCCTAGGTCCCGGTTTCCAAACTTCCTCCAAATGAGGGAAAGGGCAAGGGCAAAGGCCATGCACAACCCACACTAGCAGAGGGGAGCTCTGAAAGTGAGGGTGTCTATGCCACTCATCTCACTACGTCTGAGAGTGAGGGCCACTCTGAGGGCAGTTCTCCGGCTTCCGTCTCTGAGCTGGAAGATGGCCAGCTCCTATAGGCTAGGAGAGCGGAGCTACACCAAGTCAATGAATCATCCTCCTAGGATCCTGGGGCCTCCAACGCCTTCTCCAGCTCCAGCTCAAGCAGTAGTCCAGGCACCACCTCCGGTTCAGGTTCCTCCACCCCAGTCACTCAATCAACTAAAGGCCGAGGGTTTGAGGACTATTCTAGAAGAGAAGTGGTTGTCTACCGATGGTGTGGTATACCGGTACACAGAAGTGTGGAGCACTCTAAAGTTCCACAGGTTTGAAATTTTCACTAAACCCCGAGGCCCTTACATCCCTACTTGGGTCCGAGAGTTTTATTCGATATACAGGAAGTTGGTGCTGAAGGGAAAGAAAAAGGCAAGTGTCTTTAAACCGGTGGATTATGTGATGGTTTGGGGTAAGAAGGTGAAGTGCAGTAGTTCGGATATAAATGAGGCACTCGAGTATACACTAAACTTCATGCACTATTATATAGACAAAATCCAAAAGAATACCCTCGATTATTTGAATGGTTGGTTAGCGCCATTGATTTCTAACACCACGCCATGGTGGATTGAGGCTGGTGTTCCTATTAAGAAGAAATATTTGAACGTACAGCTAGATACTTGTTCGGATTCATCAGCAACACTATAATGCCATCACAGAATGGGTCGACCCTCCGACACCTGAAGGCTGTGTGTTTCGGATATATCTTGGATCGAGAGAATATAAACTTAGGTCTAATCATTGAGCAAGAGATGGCCATGAGGTCCAAGCATAGTCAGACCTCTCTTTCCTTTCCGATTCTGATCAACGAGCTGTGGAGGAGGACCCGTGTCCGCATGATTGAGAAGATATATGTAAAAGTGACTTTCACTTCCTTTACTGACAACTGATGGATAGAGGCTGAGTACATGCGGGATGAGGCTGATAGGAGGAGAGCTACACTAGTAGATACATCTCCGGTAGTTGATGTTGACATGTTGCCGACTGAGGCAATACTTCCTCCTCAGGCCAGTGAGCCTACAGGTACATCTGACACCTCTACTTTTGTACCTCCTAGTTCATCTGATGTACCCCCTCCCTCTACTATTGTTGTTGCCACTTCTTCACAACCCCCTATCACCCAGGCCATGTTATATAAGATGGCCCATCTGGCTCAATCTGCTGATGTGTGTGCCTCTCGGGTTGAGGTCGTTGTGCCTGGGATGATAGAGTGGGCGATTGCTACTGTCTTGACCCCAATTAGGTCTAAGATGAGAGAGAATTGGGAGTTGATTGATGGACATCGACTTGCACTAGATGCCCTTGTTGTGAGGATAGAGGCTTGTGAGCAGGGTCGAGGTGATTATGCTGTTGTGAAGGCCTTGAAGGCCGATATTGTTGGTTTGAGGAGAGATGTAGACGAGATGAAGTCCACAGATTTTTTTATGCTATTCGGCACAGTTGAGATTCCATTGGTCTCGAGTATAGATGTCCCTGCCAATTCAGAGATTCCTCCGGCTACTACGACCGGTGATATTGATAGAAAAGACATAGTTGTTGAGTTTGAGGCTGAGACTAATGAAGAGGAGCTCAGTGTTATAGATGCAGCTATGTATGACGACTTGGCAGATCTTCAGGGAGCCATGGTTGAGACAGTTGTAGAGGCATCACTCAGAGATACTTCGATGGTAGGCTCCAGTAGAGCCAAGGATGTTGTTGCACCGGGCATTGATGCCCATGATAATGGAGTCACGGAGATGCAGAGTTCACCCCAGGCTTATCCTGGCAGGATGACCCTTTTGACTCCCGTTCTGTTTTTATCTTGTTTTGTTTCTATATTTCTTTGCATTTGATGACAGCTGCTAGACCAATTTGGCGTGGTGACATATTTCTATACCTACCTATTTTGGGGTATTTTGTGGATATTTATGGTTTTTTTGTGAATTTTGGATCGTAACTTGTGTTTTTATATATATAGTTTTAATCCATTGTATTTGTCCTTTGTTTTGAGTTGCAAATGGTTTTGACCCAATTTCAAAAATTGCCACCTCTTGATGTGTTTGACTGTGGCTGTTCTCTTACAATTTCGAGTGTCAGTTGTGATCAATACTGATGACTTGAATAGTGCTCTCAAGTGAACGATATGAGTGTGCGGTTAGGATGAGGCAAATTTAGTTACATAGGTCATATGTGAACTCCTAACATCTCATTTTGACTAACCTGTTGTTCAGTTAATCTCTTGTGATGATCGTTGCACGCTAGCTAAAAATTGTAGAGTCTTGTTTGATGATTGTTTCAAATGCCATGTGTGGTAAGGTTGTCTTGAACTATGTGCTTGACAACACCTATAACTTGCCCTGTTAATACAATTGATTGATGGAAGCAAGCGATTGAAATGACCTTAGGCAAAATTTGTGAAGAGTGAACCAAAAATTCACCCTATACCTCTTTGTGACCACCTTGTGAGAGTGTGAACCTAGATTGGCACCTTTTGAGCCTATCCTTTTCTTTGGAAGAAACTTGAACAACTTTTGCCTATTTATCCCATCACCTATAACCTTCATGAAGTATTGGTTCGTTTGAATAGCCAAATTAGGCCAAAAGCCTAAGTTGGGGGTGTGGTGAAAAAGAAGGAAAATCAAGGAATGTAAAAAATTCGCCTTTGAAGGATCATTAAGAAAAAATATGGAACCCATCCATATAAAAAAAAAATGAAAAAGAGAAGAGTTTGTGAATTAAAGCTTGTGAAAGGAGCAAAAGAAATGGGGCATCTAATGAGTCATGCTTAAATAAGTAAAAGGGTGAATTGTGAACATTGTTGAAGGGTGAAAGAGAAGGAGAAAAAGCGATTCGCAAGCCATATTTCATGAAGGTAGACGTCACTAAACCAAAATGATCATACATTCATACCCAGCCCCATTACAAGCCTTGAAATACCTTTGTGATCTTGAGTGAGATGAAAATAATGTTGATTGAAAAATAATGGCAAGCCTATAGGTAGAGTAATGCATGTGTTCATGTTTGGGAGTGTGAGAGTTGTATTTGATTCTGAAATTATAATTTGTTGATATTCTTTGTGTGAGCTCGGAATCATTCTTGGAGTGAAGGCATTTGAATGCTTTTGTTGAGCTTGAACTTGCATTTGAAGCAAGTATTGTGAGCTTGAGTTCTATTTGATGATAGTTAGTCCCAATTTGAAACTTAGAGTGCACAATTGAACATTGCATGCAAAATTTGAACCTCTTGTGTGCATTTGTGTTGAGTCTTGAGTAGCACGATTTGTAGACATCCTTGTTGAACTAATTGATCTTGAGTTTTACTTGAGGACAAACAAAAGTTTAAGTTGGGGGTGTTGATGAGTCTGAGATTTCGACTCATTTAGGGCTTTGTTTTCATAGTTTTATTGTCCGCAATGCCTAATTTATGCTCTAAACTGGTGTTAAAGTGTTAATTTGCAACAATGAAGGTGAAGGAGAAAGGTAAGGACATTACCGGGCAAAAAGGAGCGAAAAAGCTGAAGATTTTGAAGAAAGGCATTCCTGGTGATCGCAGAAGAGTAAAAGAAATATGATAATAATAATAAAAATAATAATTTTAAACTAATCCTAAGAAACAAAAAAGGACTACAAGTCAAAATAAATACTAAAGACAATTTCTAAGCCATATTCCCCGGCAGCGGCGCCATTATTTGATACGCTCAAATTACACCTCCTTACAGAAATATAAACGATCGTATGCAATATATTTACCCAACTATGAGTCGGGGTCGATCCCACAGAGAATATGGAAGAATATTGTCAATAGCAAATATTTAACTCGATAGTCGTTATTAAAAATGGGGGGATTTAAATTGAAATAAAATAAAAACAATAAAAAGATAACTTTGAACTAAGTATTTTATTTATATTCAGATTATTAAAAGTAACTAGGAATGAGTTCCCCATAAGCTCATAACGCGGTAATCCTAATAATAGTAATCCTTTTCTACTGTATTACATGCAAAGTGATAAGTTATGTATCTCTAAATCCTTGATCCGGCATCTAGAGAATTT